>JAUELE010063346.1:0-15531 GCA_031471655.1 Diodora aspera
AAAATGGCGGCCTTCGGTTGACATCAATGTTATCTTGAGAAATCTAAGGTCTTATATTTCACGGGTGTTCATTTTTGCGCATATTTCTTTTACGCAAAAAGCGTGAAAATTAAACACCCGCGAAAATAAATTATTTTACAGTAATTTACGATTATGACGGGGTAGGTGTGGCGTTTAGAAGTAGATTTTCTTTACAAAAAGAATTACTTCTAGAAATTTAGTAAAGTGCTTACATAGTTCTATTTACCTTCCAAATTTGAAAATGCAACTGTACAATGCTTCGATGCCTTGCTTTAAAGCTGTATACTGCAATATATATTTAATTATTTATCAGGTGTTCAGCTCCCAGGGTTTTATAATTTAGCAATTATTCAAATTAAAGTGTCCAAACAAAATTAATTATGCCAGATGTGGCCAGTTTATCATAGATTTCTCTCACCGGTGGAAAAACAATCAGGGCTTCTCTGAGATACTAGAATTAGTGAAGATTGTCACATGATGAAATTGGTTAGCGAAATCAGCACAATGTCGCCATCTGACTGAATAGACATGAGAAAAATATAGCATGAAGTCTTGAAGTAGATACATTATTTTCTTAAATTGAACCAATTACCACTGCACATGTGACAATTGAACCAGCAGGTTTACTAATATTTTCAGGTGGAATGGCTGGAAGTACTGTAATTTTGAGCTAAATTCTGCCAAAAATTTATGGGGGAGGCCTCCTAAACCCTGACCAACAGGAGGTTCCCCTCCCCATCAGCCTTGGCAGTAGTCGTTCAAATCCAACCCAGTACCTCTCTTTTAATCCAGGCATTAGCCCCTGACGTGATGTCGGTGTCACCGTGGTGATATGGTCGAAAGATTATCAAAAACCATAAGTTCTAAATCAATTGCTCACTCGTATCAGTGCAACTCAACTTTATCTCTTAGTATCTAACCCCGTGGGGCTTCCGGGGAGTGACATGGTTTCACTTAGATAGAATAGGGCTTCAGTAACCCAATGCTTGTCGTACCAGGCGACTAAAATGGGAATTTTTTGCTTTCTCTTTCTTACTATCGATCCTGTGTTGTCCTTTTCCTGATGTGCCTCTTGCACATCACATTGCGCTATGGCTGGAATATTGCCCCCTGCAATGTAAAAATTCATTTCACTCACTCACACTCACTTTCAACCCGGTGATTGAACCCTAACATAAATGTGATGTAGATGACACTGTGATGATGTGGCTGAAAGGTTGCCAAAAGCCACATTATATCCAAAACCACTCACTTTCAGCCCAGTGGTTGAACCCTGGCCTCAATGTTATACAATAGACTCCTAATTTATAGAAAAATTGGATCTCAAACCATACTGTCGGTCCCAATCGTCTGTCTCCATATTTATCATTAAGTTTGTGCATACTATATATCTCAAGATTCATGTATGCACGGTATCTCAAACCCAAATATTGGTCCCCAAAGCGTAATCAACTAAAAAGTTTGTAGCTCAATCTCGAACGCTGCCATAACTGCATGCTTATAAGCGACAACATTTATTAAACTAGTGGTTGGGTATGTACCAAGATTTGACTGAGTTTTCATCTTACCTGTAATTTGCAATGGAAATTAACAATTATCAACTGAATGTGTCAGTTTTCAGAGTATCTTTAATCTATTTAATGTATCAATGACAGATTGCTGGGCTGATGCGCTAACACTCTGCCATCCCATGCCCCCTTGAGATAGAGGGAGTCGACTGTAGGCGACGCTAGAGATATGGTTGAAAGGTTGCCAAAAGCCCAATTAAATCCAACACCACTCACACATTCACTCATTTCCAGTTCCGAGATTGAACCTTGACACCAACGTGATGTAGGTGACACTGTGGTTTTATGGCTGAAAGATTGCCGAAAGCCACAGTAAGTCCAAAACCGACCAGTCACCACTTATTCACTCTCTTTCAGCCCGACTCTGGGGCTTCCGAGGAGTGATGTGGTATCACTTAGATAGAATAGGGCCTCTGTAACACAATGCTCATCGTACAAGGCGACTAAAATGGGGATCTTTTGCTATCACTTTCCTTTCTATCGATCCCTTTTATGAACTGTCTTTTCGCTCAATGGCACCTTGGACATCCGGTTGCGTTATGGCTGAAATATTGCCCTTGCAACTTGAAACATAATTTCAACTCGACTATTTCAGCCCTGAGATTGAACTCTGACATCAGTGTGATGTAGGTAACACTGTGGTGATATGCCAAATCATTCACTCACTCCAATGTAGAATAGCTAATTTGGTATTATTGTCTAGAGTTGTAGCTTTTCATGTAAAAGGGACTAAGACTAACAAACTACTTTTGTTCTAAGAAACAGCGAGGTTTTTTTTATGGATGACAACTTCTTTATTTTTTACATGCATGAAACATGGGATGTTTCTTACCAAACTCAACTTCTAAGGAATGCCTAACAAAGATGTTACTTTTGTTCTATTTCAGAATGCTCAGACATTTACTTTTCCAAATGCGAAGGTGGAGTTTAAGCAGGTAATTCACCATGGTAACAGTATTAACAGTACCACTGATTGAAAACCATTCTTTTCTTTTTTAAAGGTATCAGATATCACCATGATTAGTGTCCCAGCTTTGTAATCTGTCCCCTAAATTGAGTGGGTGCCTTGTCAGTTTCCTTTAGCTAAAGCTTCTGAGAAGTGACATGGCATGTCTTAGAATTGGGTCCCAGCGATTCAATACTTGTCGTAAAAAGGCAACAAGTGGGTAATGTCTTTTCCTTCCACTTTTCTTTCTCTCTTTTTGAACTGTCTTATCCCTCAGTGTACATCTTGTGCAGTGGCAGATCCAGGGGTGTGGACCCCCCCCCTTAAAAATCGAATACGGAAAATTGCATAGTTAGTAAAGAGTCCTTGAACCCCCGGATTGGACTGAAATTTTGCATGTTGGACCCCCCTCCCCCCTTTCCAAAATCCTGGATCCGCCCCTGTTGTGTGTAACTTGTATATTGCAAGATCACCTGTGCATAGGGCGTTCTTTAGTTTCTACTTGGCTTATTCAAACTGACCGAGGATGATATATCTTCTTGAATCGCAGATGTTGGATAGCCATTGCTACAGCAATCCCTTTGCCTTGGGTCAGCTCATTGTCATCACTACCTTTTATTCGTCCTGTTGATGTGAGCCTTGTTAAGTCTGTACCTGGGACAGGAGATAGCAGAGTGTTTAATTAGCATGGTGGCCCCAGTCACTGTCAGGGTTCACACAGGTCCTTGAAAGTCCTTGAATTTGACTTTGGTCTTGAAAAGTCCTTGAATTCGGTTTTGGTCATGAAAAGTTCTTGAAGATGTCGAAAAGGTCCTTGAATTTCATTGCAAGGAAAAAACTTTACACCCACCTATCACAATGCAGGCAAAGTGCATTTTTAACTTGAAGTGCCTTGCTGATCCCAGTTTCAAAGATTGGGTGGGGTCACTGAAATATGGATAAATACAGAGCTACTTGCACATACTGTCAGAAACTTTTTGACATTTGTGGTATGGGTAAAAGGGCACTCCACTCGCACATAAACTATTTTATGTCCTTGAAAATAAACATTCATCCGTGAAAAGTCAATGAAAAGTACTTGAATTTTAGAAGTGCAGTCCTGTACGAACCCTGAAGCTGTAGCTCGCAGGTTTCACCACATCAAAATGATCCAGCTCCCCACTGGTGATGCTTGCTTCCCTCCTGCACGCAACTGGGGAAAGTGGGCATATGGCTGCAAGACTGCCCAATCTCACTATAAATCCAAACCAACCAATCAATTAACATCGTTCTCATTGGCTTTGCTTTTGAATTTGTGTCAATGATTCTTTTCAAGTCTTTGGATTTCTAAATCTATAAATACCAACTGTCTTATTGAGCATGTCAAGTACTGAAAATGGGACCCATATTTCTTACCTAAGGACCCTGAATAAAATATACTAGATGTGTTCCTTGGACCCACAAATACTTACCAGAGTAAAACCCTGTGTGTGTATAAATGTGTTTGGTTGAGAGCTATATAATATAATGTTTTCCTTGTGAAAGTATTCATTTATACTTAGTGGCTGGTTTAAGAGTGGCTCTTGGGATAGACATGAACTAAATTGATATACGAAACTAGATAATGATCTGTCTTGTGGAAACATTCAGGGAGGCAAGATGGGAATTCTTTGCTATACCAACTTTTAATGCCCTTGTGTCTGTTCTGAATCATGCTTATTGATGGAATAACTGAACATCAGTTGTGTCAGTTTTATTTCCACTGTGAAAGTTCTTCGTTCCCATATGGCCTTGAATGTCAGGGTGACCCAGTTGTCCATGAGAGAGTTCCACAGCAGTTGTCATAGAATCTCAGGGTGGAGCTAATATGTCATTGACTGAGACACAAATTTAAAACTAATTTATTCACCAAGGTTCAGATTTCAGCACGATATTGATCATTGTTGATACTTGAGAGAGCCTTAAAAATATATGTGAAATTCAACATCAGTGTCTTTGCAGATTACCAATTGTACATCAAATGTCAAGAGAGTCTGTTTACGTTTGACATTTCATATCACTGAATCAAGAGAAGTTCTTTGTAAATCTTGAAGACCTTTTCTTCCTATCTAACATCAGTCTCCATGCTGATGAATCTTCAGCAATGCTTTAGAAAAGAGATTGCATTTGTCCGGATATCATAATTATTATGTACAGTTTCAAGATGATCCGCACAAAGCATCGCCAAGCACAACAACAGGTTTCTACACAGTGGCAACTTAAGGAAGTGCTTTTTAAAGCCGACAACATCTTCCAAGTTGATTTCAATAGCACAAATCTCTAGGGTTTTAATAAACGAGACGTGCATATTAATTGATCCATCATTTGGATGTCCAGCCAAGTGACCTGAGGTCAGCCACTGGGGATTTAATGAAAAGGCTCCATGCATAGCAATGAGGAAATGGTCTGGACACCAGGACTGACCAATTGTTTGGTGTAACTGCCTTAAAGGACTGTCATCAATCAGAGGGTCATGTCCATTGTCCATTTCTGGCCATCTTTGTCCGAAATGCTGATGGGGACAAAGGTCAAATCCCGAAATCTGATTTATACAGACAATGCAAACAATTCTAATCTTCATTTACTGCCATCTGCCATATTCAGCAATTGTTAAATCACAAAAATAATTTTCATGCAAGTTTACAGAGGTTATTGGTTGTTATTAAAGTTAAATAGGCGACGTATTTATTTATATCCGTCTACCTGAGCAGGTTCTTCAGTGATTGTACTGGACCTAAACTAAAAATTAGTCTATGAAATATTTAATTTTTATATTACTATTATTTTTCATCAAGAGACTGCCTCCTTCTACATTAGCATATGGCATAGACTTGCTTTATTTGATCTAGACTAGCTCAAGGCTCTATAAAAGATTTCCACAGTCATGGGGCAGAACTAGACAGGACCTTATGCATTGGCCTTGGATGAAATGTCACTGGGAATTTCAAATTGTAGAAGATATTTATTTGGAGGAATACACAAGGAAAATAAGACTAATTATTTCACAGATTAGTTCTAAGTCCAGTCATGAACGAGCTAATGAATGAAGCTAAGCAGACCTGTGTATGTTTGTCCAAGTCATTAGTCCTTGTTTGCTGTTGCACTTTAATTCAAAGAACAGTTTTAGCTGAAAATTCAGTTCTGGGTAGCAGTTAGCAGATCATGAACTAGTCTTGAAGCAGTGTTTACATCTGATGACAGCTGTAATTTACCAGCCATGTTAAGTTTGAAGCATGTTCCAAACTAAATTTCACTTTTTCCACTTTCTGTAAAGTTTGTTGCTTTGAAAGTGCCTAGTTGAGCAATGCAAATCGTTTAGGGGGAAAATATCATTAAGATAATATTTGTATAATCATGTAAATTCAGGGAAGGAAATCCTAGATAAAAATCTGGGTACATAAATCGGCATTTGATTGACGGAAGTAAATGCTAGGAATCACGTGAACCATCTCGAGTTCTGATTTCTTCCCCTGGTAAACACGCTGATGAAGTCATGGAGAGAACTCCTACCAGGAAATAAATGTATTGATTCTTTTAGTATGGTTTCTGTTTGTTATGGTAAGGGATTGGATATCTAGGGTGGTCTACCTAAAGCGAAATGCATTGATTTTCTCTGGTCTGTGAGATCTGATATGGTTGAATAAAGAGATGGATATTCATGTCAGATTGTGAACCATCAGGCATAAAGTTGGGAGGGTGGTGGTGGTGGATGTTGTATTGTGTGTAGAGGCTTTGAGGGTAGTCTTACAGTCGTTTAAATCACTGCCTTGGGTCAGTCTGCCATGACTTTGAGATTGTCCTGCTATGGTAATGCTATTCGTGCCATGGTTCTATTAACGGTAGTGTCATTTATGGGAAGGTGTTTCTTTCAGTTTTTTGTTCATTATAGTATTATTTTCCCTTTGGCCTGGAGGGTATCATGAAATTATGAATTACATTATCTTCTTTTTGTAATTTCTTTGCAAATGTTTCTTTCAGTTCATTGATTATAAATGTATTGCACTTTAAAGAAGTTAAATCGCATTTTAAGGTTTCCATGTGCTTCATCTCTATCATAATATGTCACATACCAGTAGTAAGATTTTTGTCAAGACCCTCAGAAGAGCAAACTGTTCACCTGTTCTCTTTCTCTATACTATACCAATTTGTGCAATTTTACAGCTTTATGGTCTTGGCAAAAGTCTGGCCAGTAGATTGCATGTGTACCCACAGATATGTACTGAGCATATGAGAGCTCCAGATAATTTTTGAGCTATTGGTTTTTTTACTCGACATTTTCAGAGCTATTGGGTATTTGAATTTTTTATTGGGTAATCTGCTTTTTTCACTCCATTGGATTTGGTCTATTGGGTATTTAGTCCCACTGATTCAATTGTATTGGGTATTTCAGACTATTTTTATTGGAAAAAGTAAATGGTTTTGTCAAAAACACTGTAGAGCATGCAATTTTATCAATCGCATAGACCTTCGTAAAGCACTCAAAAGCATGTATGGACAATGGTACATAATGTGCATTAATCATGACGGTTGTTGGTGTTGGTTGCAATGAAATTATGTATAAATTCCGGAGTATACTATTTCTTGACAGATTTGCTTTCAGTCGGTACGCATTGTGCGATCACTATATTGAATACTTACACAGCGGTTTTCAAACATGTTGGGTTTTTGGTAAATTTGACTGGGTTTTTCTACTCTTCGTTTCAATTTTGCTTGCGTTTTTATTGAGTATTTTACGCAAATACACAGCTTATCTGGAGCTCTGGCATATCTGTGCTGGTAGTGCATGATGATGAGGCATGGTTATGAAATATTGATGCAAAACCTAAGATGGTCCAGCACTTGAGGTAAAGACAAAAACTAACATGCTATTACTTCATCGTAAATTCTGCTTTTAATTGTGATGATATTGTAGCAAGATTCCAGGGTATATTTTGGTTGGGTTTGCATCACATTTGCTCGTCAATATCAGCTGATAAAACGTTGGTCAGTTTGCACCAAATGTGTGAAACTGCTAATCCAAAATTTCAAAGCAAAGAATACTCAGTATTTTAACAAACCATGTTTCATTATCACCACTCGGTAGTATGTTGAAGCTTGATTGCTATGTGACAACGGACAGGTTTGATAACACTTTCCTTGTGTGTTCTGACTGACATTGACAAGATCAACGAAAATTAAAGAGGTAACTAAAGAGGAACCCACAGCTTATTGCCAGTGGTTGATAAACTAAAGAGCTACCTTCCAGTTATCTGCCCCTGCCTGATATCCCTATCTGTTGATTTACCAATGGGGTCAAAGCACCCTGTATCAAGTTACAAACAATAATTTGACCAAGTAGGTTGAGGTGGGAGAGGGCGTGATACTGTTTGGATAACACTCGGGCAGAAAGGCTTTAGGAAGGGTATCTGTTTCAAAGTCTTTCTTTGTAGGCCTGACAGATGCATTAAGATAATTAATTTGTATCAAGAAAGAAATTATTTAGAGGGGAGGTACTTTTGATTAACAACATTAAACCACTGAAGTTTCACATAACTCTGTGTACGGGACATAATCAGCTGATAACGCAATCACCTGTTTATGTTTAGTATCCCTTATTGTAACATACAAACCCTTTCATAGGTGAGAGAGATAAATACCGTTTGGAAGTAGATTTATTTTATTAAATTATAGAATTATAGATCGTCATTGTGATAAAAGATTAAAGAAGTTCAAAACATGTTGGTATTTGAATAGAGGGTATTTATTGTTTGGGTTTGCATCACAGCTTGCTAGTCAAATTCAGTCAATTGCTAGTCAATTTCAGCTGATCTTTAATCAAACGGTCATAAAATGATGGTCATTTTGCACCAAATTCTAATCATTTTAGTCCTGAGTGCAAAACTGCTAGTTAAAACTTTCAAAACAAAAAATACCCTGGGATATGCAAATACTATTGTCTTCAAGAAGTTTAATAATATCCCAGAATGTACTATTTTCATCAACTGCTGGCTGGTGTGAATTCTTGCCTAGTAGTCAGTTGTGGTCTAAAGGTTGGTATATTACTTCAGGGTTTGCCTTGACAGATGTTTGAATGTGTTAATGTAGCAATATGGGAAGACCGTCTTGTGTGGCAGCCCTGAAAATAGTGTTTGGAGGTTCTGAAATCGCTGCTGCCAAAATGTCTGGAGCATTTAATTACCTTCAAACTGGGCCATGTCAACTCGGCTGATCTGAGTCAGTGACACCCCTCCATACTTCATCCCAGGGGTTACTTGGGCATTTCCATACATGGCGCATCTCCTGATTTAGGTGGGAGACTCCTGATTTTCACCCCTATCTAACTCCCATGCCCTGGTCATTTTACTAAATCTCTTGATTTTTTGTCAGATAATTTAAAAAATATTTTGTAGGTGTCTGGTATTTATGTATACTGGAGTAACTGTTTTAGAAAATCTCCTCCTTTTTCAAGCTGGATCTCCCCCTTGTATGCCCTTCTCAGGATAGAAAGGGTTAAAAGGGTGTCATTGTGCAAAGCCTCCTGGGGGTCTTTCCCGACAATTTTCTATAGAAAAAAAATAATAATTTGCCAAAAATAACCCCCTCCCCCTGATCTGCACCTGCTTGTCCATTTACTACAAAGCCCTTCTGAATATAGCTACAAAATAATTGTAATGAAGTTGATATTCGTAACAATTGGGGCTTATAAATGAAAAAAGTTAAAGAACAATAGATTTATAGGTAAGTCATTTCATATGGAAGTTGTCTATCATCGGAGCATCCTTCAAACCAGGAATTCATTGTGACAGTTTACAGGAATCTGTATTGAAAGAGCTTCTGATGTTGAATCCAAACAAGTTTGTTTCGGTATTTACTAGGATGATACAGCTGAACGATTTGTAAAAGCCAAGTAAAATCCATCCTCCATGTTATATTTCTATAGTGGAAGACCAAAGCTTAATTTGGATCATGAAGCACTATGTTAAAAGTTACCGAGCAGATGCATCCAAAAAGTACAATGCATATTGATTCGTTTTTCAATCCATCGTGAGACTTAAACATGATTAAATAGGAGCATCATCGGATGCTCTGGGTCACCAAGACCCTGTGAGGAGAATGTAATACTCAGCACTTTGTGGTTGTTAGAGTTGCTGTAAATCTAATTTGTTCGAGAAAGGCTTCCTTGTGAAGCAAGCCACTGCAATTTTCTATTGATTGCCCTCTCAAAGTGAGATACTTGCTTACATTTTATTGCAGGCCATAGATTGAACATAAGTTACCAAGAGAGAAGAAATCTTTCACGTTTCATTACTGTTTTGTCATGTATGATTTGGGGTGTATTAACTTGGTAGCTGAGTTAATGTGACTGCTTAAAGTTGAAGTTTAGGGCTTTGTAGCTAAACCTCGCGAGACTTAAACTGTCAATTTTTTTACTTGGGAGATGCAGTTTCGTTAGATTTTGTTGTGACTGAAAAGGTGTCGTTTGCATCTAATTTCGAAGGACATGGTTGTGGTGTTCAAAGAGCAATGTTGATTAATAGGAGATGATGATGATGAAGTTTAGAGCTTTACAGCTAAACCTCTTGAGACTTGAACTGTCCAAAAAAATTTATTTCGGAGATACAGTTATGTTAGATTTTGTTGTGACTGAAAAGCTGTCATTTGCATTTCATGTATAAGGGCATTGTTGTGTTCAAAGAGCAATGCTGATGAAGATGATAATGACGATGAAGAGGAGGAGGAGGAGTAAGAGATGATTATTTGAAGCTGCCAGAACGTTTCTTTTTGGTACGCACATGCACTCATGTATACAGCTTTTACATTCTCAACTCATTATCATACACAATGAGCATGGATATTCACAAAACTGGTGTTCAATAAACATGGGGAACATTGTGCAAGTTTATGAAATCCAGCACAAGTCCAGAAATTGAAAGCACACCTGTTAGTGTTACAGCTGGTCTGTTGAATTTAAATTTTCCTACTATATATATGTATATATTTCATAAGAACAAGACTTATATCTGTGTAGAACAGACAAATTCATTTAGCTTTCCAACAAAACATGATTCTAAATGAGAATTGAGATAACTAATTTTATGTGAAGTGATCGTCTCTTTGTACCAAACAACTGACAATGTAAGTTTTGTTGTGCACCTTCAAGGTCCAGTGATCTGGTACATTCCTAACAATATGTTTGTGGGTTCAAGCATGTCGAACCAGTGCCCCCTAGCACAAAAAGGGTTGCATATTTAGCGTGACAGGTGACAAGAGATAATGTTGTTTGTATTGTCACTGAATTTGTCATGCAAGGATGTTTGGGTGGACCTGGCATGTACTGGTTTACGTGATACACGGAAAATGTATACTCTACATGGATACTCCTTTCTGCTTGGGCATTCCAAAAGCACTGCCAGGAAGGAAATTTATTTCTAGATGAGCAATATTCTCTCTTTTGCATGCATGTATTTAAGCAAGTGTACAGTCTGAGAACCTTGACATTGGATTATTGACCAAAACATTACTTCTTGCTTGTGAGTGAAGGCACAATATCGGTGGTGAAGCCAGCAATTTAAGAAAAGAGAGTGGGGTAAAGGGGGTGTCCACAGGTGTGAAACCTTTAGTGGGGGCTCCTGGGGCATCTCCAATCTGCAGTAGATAAATGTAAATATATAATAATTTGCCAAAAAATAAGGTCATGTGCTACCCTTCACCCGAGGCTGAAGTTTTCAAGGATATTGAAAGGGAAACATTGTTCTAAATATTAGTCATGCAGTGTTGGCAAAATGGGAAACAGGCTCCAATACGTTGCTTGAGTCTCAGGTACCATGTCCTTCTTTCAACCCAGAGTTGGAATTAAGACACTGCCAACATTCTGATGATGTAACTGCAAGATTGATAAAGTTATGTTAAATAAAAAAATCACTCACATTTGTTAACTTTTGAGAATCAAAGAATTATCATTATTTGCATTCATGTTTAAAATCACAATTCACTCTCCTTTTAAATCTGAATAGAGGTTTTATTTTCCTCTAGGTGACGTACCAGTATTAATTCATCTAGCTCATCATAACGTTTAGTTTAAACTTATTTAAAAATTTAAAGAGAAGTAAGGATGAAAATATCATAACACACATGTCAGTTTATGGATTTTGAAATTACAGCCGTCAGTTATGCCCTTTTAACTGAAAATAGACACTTATCTTTGCCAAAAAGCACAATTTTGGAAAGTATATATATATTCAATTTCATTATATTGAGTTTTTATCTCAAATTGAAAAGTAATCATTGAATGCCAGCACTGCTACAATTTTGTACGAAATTTCTGATTGACTGAAAAGTGAATTTTAGAAACTAATCAATATTAGTCTGGTTCTGTTACAACAAAATAAATTTATATGTTACTCATTTTGACAAGCTAAGATTTCTGTCCCCTTTTGTGACTGACATTAAAAGTTATATCTTATTTTTGAAATTTAGACAGTCTCTGGCAGGAAAATAGATAGCTTAATTGATTTTTGCCCAGCATTATTTACAGTGGTCGTCCATCGGCACCTATAGAGTATAAGAATGGTGTCACCTATCAGTGACTCCTTGGTGCCTACTAGTAGATGCATTAACTTAATTAACGTTGTTATCCAAACAAGGCAACAGAAATTTACTGGTAATTATACCTATTAGAATAATCATCAGACTAGCCACCAGTCGGAGAGTATTTACGTACACATTATAAACCAATGAACCAGACTCAGTTTTACGCCTTTGTGTTGACATTCAGCAATTAATTACTCTAGCTTTGCCATAAAATATTTATAGGGATGATTGGTCTTGGACAATAATGACAAGTCAAATATGTATCAAAGCCATGGAGAAGGACTGCAATATGATTGCATGTTTGCTCAAGTTAATGAAAAGTTAATGACCCATATGGATTCTGCAGTTACCTGGTGTACAGAATGAATACTACCTTTTGAGTGACATTGTAATTAGATGGCTTGTCTGAGAATGTGTATAGCCTTGTTAAAATATGTATGGTAATACTATATGGACTTTTGAAATTATCGACTGTGAAGGGAGAGAGAGGGGCACAGGATGGTGCAGTGGTTAGCATGTCAGCCCAGTAACCTGCTAGTATTAGCAGTTGTGGTTCAAGTTCCGCTCGGGTACCTCTCTTTCAAATCGGAAATGGACCCCTGACATGATATAGGTGTCACTTTTGTGACATGGTTGAAAGGTTAAGGAAAACCATGTTCAATTCAAAATAACTCCCTCATTGAGGAAAGAGGTTCATGTCATGCATTGAAGAAAGTTTTCAACAGACAACTAAATGAATGATGTTTGAATTTAACATGGTTTTTGATGTAGTCTTTCAAAATCTAATACCACATTTTAGTGCCAGGTGTACATTCCTCAGCCAACAAGATTTAATGTAGATAGCGTTTTAACCCATAGTTAGTTTCACTGATGAATGTGTAGAAGTCAAGGCATAGAAAACTGAATATCTTACACTACCATAGTTATCTCTGCTTTGCCTTGCCTCAAAGCACACCTAGGAAAGGATATATGTAGTCCCGGGAATAATGCAGCCTTAGGGTCTTGGCAAAAGTTGAATGAATGTGCTATCCTACATCATTATAGGTTGTTCTCTAAAAGGGTTGCAAATGAATGTCTTCGATTTATGTCAAGAGCTGTTGAGACTGAAGTATACATGTATACATACATATAAAACTGACTGCAAAAAGGTCTGGATCTGATTGGATTCAGGACCCAAGTTCATTGAGTAGTGGAGTCCTGTACTTCTGTATTTACAAGTGTCTTGTATATCCGAGGGTCAGACAAGGTGAAGAGGTAGAAGATGTCTGCCAGGAAGAGGAAACAGCTCTCTTACCTCAGGGCAAGAGGTCAAACCAGAGCCAATATCCACACTGGCTGGCTTCCTACTTCCTACTAGCAGCCCATGCTCTCCCTGGAGGACCTGGGTGCTGAACCTATGGGCATTCCTGAAAATGACATTTGTAGCAATGTACTTGATTCAAGCTAATTGAAAGAGGAACAATCCCATAGAGGGTTGGTTTGGATTTTATATTCTAATACAGAGTTGGGGCCATAAGAATTTCAATAAACACTCTGACCATGAATTGGATATATTCTGATATTTTGTTATACAGATCTGGGCTGGAGGTGTTGAAGCATCCTGGCCCAAGACAGGGTTCCTTTAGACATGGAACCAAGAGAATGGAAGAGGGCCAGTTTGATTTTGCCAGGAGCCATCATGTTTGTTTTTAATTACTACAAGCTTTTGTTCGAACCAGAAACAAGTTGAGATCTCAGATTGATAGGAATATTGGGGGAAGATTAGGACAGAATGTTGTTGTAGTCCATATTGGTCACTTCCAATTGTGTTTGCTTTAGGCTTCCTGCTTCATGATGTCCATCAAGTTAAGAATGTGGATTACTCATATTTACCTTGAGACTGATTATTAATGTAATGCTATCTGTGATAAATTGCCCTGATTTTTACACTGAATGCATAATTATCGCATCTATGTATAAGTTTATTTTATATGGTATGTGGCACATATTTTTGTTTGGAAATTTACAGTTACTTTTAGGAATTATTTTGAACTGTATATGTTTGTTTTGCAAATAACTGTTGTGAGTTGTGGGGAAATTATGACTTCCTGTTTGGTTAAAAAACTAATGGCCGACATGTCTTGTCAGTTTTCAAAGACAATTAAAGGTTCAGTTGTTCCACGGTGATCTGTTTCAAATTTCGTTCCCTTATCAGCCTCTCCGTGTGACTGAGTTTTTTAAAATTTGAATTTAAAAAAGTTAATACTGCATCATGGCATGGGCTGGGGCAGTAGTTAGTGTGTCCACCCAGCAACTTGCCAGCCTTGGTGGTAGTGGTTCAACTCCTGCTCAGGGACCTTTCTTTAAACCAGACGTTGGCCCCTAATGTGATGTAGATGTCACCATGGTGATATGGTTGAAAAATTGCTTAAAGCCATGTAAAATCCAAAATCACTCATTCACTGAGCCTTTTAACTTGTAAGTGAATTGAATAATGCAAAAAAAAGTCCTGTTCCCTATGCATAGGTAATGTTATATTTCTTTTCCTTTTGAATTGTGGTATGCCAAAGGGAAAAAATCCTCCTTTTAAGATCCAATTCAGGAAAGAGGTTATTTACATCAAGACTGACTCGATCAGTGAGTTGCAGTCAGCCACAACAGTGCTTTTATCAATCCCTGACATCAGTTAAAAGCTAAATCACATTTGGGAAAATGGATCAAAATCAATTAATTTTCAAGGACGTTGGGAAATGGACTTGGATTTGAAAGCATTAGGCCTGACAAGCTAGAAAGTGATCATGATTTATTCATGCTAGTATCATGAACATGTATGGATCAATTCATTATCTGAAATTCTGATGAGGTTTGCTGGCTACTGTGACTGATTTGCTGCCACAGATTGGTATTTGTTTTACTATTAGTGCTGTAATCTTTGGCTGAGCACAGGAAACATTAGCGTCAGTTGTTCGTGCTGTACTGAAGTATGTGTCATACAATGCTTTTCGAGGAAAAATCTTGCACTTGAAAGCGTCATGGTGGCTTTTACAGATATTCAGTCTTGTGGGCTCAATTCAAATTCCACTTGGGACACCTTGCTACTTAAAAATTGTTGAAAGGAATGTTAAGCCGGTACAACTCCTTAGTTAAATGATTCCTTCTGTTGTGACGGGCGCAGGATGGTGTGTGTCGGCTGAGTAATCTGCCAGCCTTGGCAGTCATGGTTCAAGTCCCAACTGGGTACCTTTCTTTGAACCCGAAGATTGGAGCGTTATAATGATGTGACGTTGGTGACACTGTGGTGATATGGCTGAAAGATTGCTGCAAATCATGTAAAACCCCCAAATCAGTCACTCAAAGTGTGAGTGCAATGTAAAACACCCACGTAACTCAGCTCAACTATGTGTGAGAACATTTTCCAAGTTGAAGACA
>JAUELE010063457.1:0-15523 GCA_031471655.1 Diodora aspera
GCAACGCCAGTGAAACGAAAAAAGAAACTGCCGCGCTAAACTAAATTTCTATGTAAACGCTAGCGTAGAATAGTCAGCCTTACAATATTGTAATACTTATCATTCTACAAACTACTTGATAGTCTACTATAGAAATAGGAAAACTATATTCATATCGCATTTTAACAGTTTTTAGTTTGTGAGATTAAGCTTAATAGGTTTGAATGTTATGTAAAATGTGTGATGTGTGACATTTCATACATCAAAGTCGACAAGTGAGATGAAAGAACCGCGTTTCTAAATCTCACGTCTGACAGTAGCAGTGCCAAGTAATGGTGTAACAACTCTCTTGTAAATCTACTCCTTTAGTGACCAAATTAGTGCAGGGTAATGCGTTCTCCCACAAGGGGAAATGACCAGGATGTGTTAACGGACCCCAGGAGTCCCTGTACAGTACGTGTCTAATAGAATAACAGCTGGACACCAGGTCAATCACCAGAGCTCCATTATATCTGTGGGTAACGTTACTCTGTGAATGTCTGCCATTGTCAAGCTATTATTACTGAATCAATGTGACTTGATTCTGAAGTCTGATGACTGGAATCAGCTGGAGAGAAAGCGAGCATCACGCGGACCCTACCATATCATCATAACGATTTAATTTCATAATTTACCTCCTGGGAATATACAGACATCTAAAAAGTATAATGGGCGATATATAAAGTTGCAATGTCAAAACAAGACCAACTGAATGATCATATCAATAACTCGGTCGATTTATGATTCCCGCATGGTGCGTAATATTTTTACGACATTAGAATGCGGTCGTAATTTTACCTGTTACAGAGTGCAAATGTTTGATAAAACTTCGTGATGTGCATCGTAATCGTCATGTGCTGCGACTATTAAACAGCGTGAATAAACTCAAATGTATTTTGTAATGACAAGAGTAAATGCATAAACACAAATGTGTCATGTACAGATAAGTTGATTAGATTAGTCAGAAGCTTTACAAAAGATCTGAATGATTATTTTGATGAGTTTTGACGTTCTTTGTTATCGTGTACCAGGGGTGCTCACAACTGAGGAAATCTCTCTCAGCTCCGGGAGGGATTTTCAGGGTTTCGATGTTGAGGTGGGGATTGAGACAACAGATGATATCAATTTCATTTGAAATACAACTGTCATACGGTGATATGTGATTCTGACAAATGGTGAAAAGAGTTCAAGAAGCCAATTACAAAACGTTTGAAAACCACCGATTAATACTGTTGACGTTTTGTTCCAAATCAGGATATTTCAAGATCTGAATATATGCACACATTGAAACGCAAAGTTAATTTACGTGTTTGTATGAACCTCTCTGTAAGTCGACGCTACAGATTCGAAATCTGATGCAAAGACATGTACGTTTTTCCTGACACTTGATTTCAGAGTGGGGAGAAGTCTGAGAAATTGTTTTGCTCCAACCTCACTTTATAAGTGGTAAGATGGCACGATGACGTCGTGTAGACTAGAAAGCATGCTTCGTGTCATCCACGAACGATTAGGGAGTGGCCATTTGATTTTCATTTTTAGGGAGAGGGGAGGGGGACTGGGAACATTCCAGTAAACCTACATCTCTCCATTTAAACTACATTCAATATTCCTGTTACATTATAAACGTACCCTGAATACAATTTATTATAAAAATAAGTAGTTTGTCGGCAACTCGCTGACAAAGAAATCAGCTGTGTCGTGCCATGAGATCAAAATAGTTTACAAGGAAAACATCATCATCCAGGTAACTCCCCAACCCCACAACAATTAAATGGTCAAACCCTTACTGAGTTTACTGGGTCATTCCCAACAGATTAATAGAATCTCCACTATATATCATAGACATTCATATCATGTGTACTCTGTTCTCGTATATTAATCCCATCATGCATTTGCACTCATGGAATACATGTAGTCAATATATTTGAACTTAAATCATTCCAAAATGTTTAGGGAAATTTTGCTGTTGGACTTCAAATGAAATATATTGACTGTACAACCTTATTAATCACTGAAAAAAGTATACAAGAAAAATAAAATAATAACCGAATTCTAAAGGAAATCTCACATTTGGGTGGTTATGTAGCCGACTTTAAGGCTGCCCAAGTGCGAGTAGATATCCAATTCCGACACTCCTTAGACTGTGGTGACGCACGAGTGACATGTCTTTTACTCCAGTTACCAAATTAACTTTGAAACGTCTCAAGTTATGCCATTTACCGATCCTGTTGTGGCAGACCAATCGGTTATGTGAAGAAGGCCAAAGATGATGAAAGTTTACTTGATTGGTGAAAACATACTTCATATCATCAGACGCGTCTGTCAACACCACTATCCATTATGTACATGTACATGTGTAATAACGAAGTTCTTTTGAAACTCCTGGTTAGTGAAAATTCAGTGAGGTAATAGTTCATTGTTGAATGGATCACTGAAATGAGTTGTGTCACACTGATCTTTAATTGAGTTTTATTTGAATGAAATAATTGAAAGATTATTCTAAATGATTGTTAACGTCACCTCTACATCCGTGTTCAAAGACGAACGGAGCGGTCTACTAAAATATCCTTTATATTGAGAGACTGGGTTTGCGGATGGCAGTGAGAGAGATATTTGCTGGGGTGAAGTATGCAGTGCTAACTGTCGATATGAAATTAGGATCTAACAGGGCTGCAGGCAGTCCGTAAAATTAGGAGAAGCAATGACCAAAGAAACGTACCACCATTAGCTGATCTCCTATATTAAAGTTGGATACGTGGTCAAACTCAGTGTTTTCGTTTTAAAAAAAACTTATGGAACGATAAATATACATAAAATGATGTACATACCACGAATAATACACAAAAGATATAACATGCCATACCCCCATGCTATACACAATCTGGAAAATATACGTAAACCTTCGGAAACGGTTCCCTTGCAAATAAATGCATTCGGTTCATATTCGGAAAGCATTTGCAAATCGGAGGAACATTCTTCGGTAAACTCTCAAAGAAAGGTTCGGAATGAGACTGGCTATTTGAAAGTAGAAAATAAGTCCTTCTCCATTTGCCGGGACTCAAGGAATTTGGCGTTATTTAAATACTAGTAGGCGAATTTTACGATGTATGATTTACAGTTTGTTATTTACTTCACACAGATAGCACCAGACCTAATTTTTTAAAATAATTTTGGAGCACGTATTCAATTTTAACATTTCTACTTAACTGGGCCAGTATCAAAGGAAGCAGCTGGGTACGGCATGGTCCCGCCATTGGTACGTTAATACCAACTCACTCGTACCGCAGTACCACGACGACTTGAAATACAGTGGTCTGGCCATGAACGTGATCAGCTGTGCTTCACGAGTGTAACATTTGTTTATACTCCCTTGAGTATTTTCTCAGATGCCACCGTCAGTACATTTATCGCTCGTTTTCCTATTTATGTCAGTAGTGAATTTTTGCCCCTGGACTTATTACTCAAATACGCGGAGTTGACGAGCGGAGTTGACGAGCGGAGTTGACTGATATTCAACACACGAAGGAATCGGTAGTGTTGAGTGCATCTTTAAGGGCACTTAGTCTGCAATCGACAAGCGGAATAATGTTTTGGGAAAAAGACGCAACCGACTTTCGGGAACATAGAAGGACCAAGTGCAATGCTTCATTACCATACTTTTCTTATCTATTCCGTAAACCCATCGTTCTGGTTTTAAATGAAAATTAAAAATGAGCTTATTTCTTGTCGCCATCAGGTTTACTAACTGCAAGTGTCTATCACAATGAACACGAAGATAAAAAAGTGGATTGAAATCATAAAAGGTAGATTTTTTTCGTTTCGTTTCAACGGCAACAAGTTTTAAATACAATTCCTTGTGACACCATCTGTTTGTTGGAAGCATGGGCGATTTTCAATACTTACGCTCTACAAATTCATTATTTCACTTCAAATGACACACACATAAACTATATGACATCAAATGCTGGGCGAATTGTTATAGGTATTACACTGAAAGGACGTTTATGTCCGCTTCGTGCAATATGTGGACACTGGTGTCGAGAGAATCAATTTCCCTTTCTTGTCTGTGGCAATGCAATAAACCTCATGTTATGCCCATGTCTTGTCTCTAATATAAACATGTACAGTGCTGATGTTATATATAGAGGTTTACCTGTGAGAAAGCAGAGCGTCAATGTAAGATAAGACAACATGTACTCTGAAGTTATAAAGACTTACATGACACGAGCTTCCCGCTGTGTCGGTCAACAGCCTGAGGTGGTCCGTCTACGGGTCCGTCCAGACAACGCCACTGATAGCGGATGATTATACATAATTAGACATCCGCTATCTCCATGAAGAGCATTTTAAAAATTATGTTAGTGTATCGTTAAGATATACATGTATGAATTTCACTCATAGAAATCACTAACCTTTTTTATTTTCTACGTTTATTATCATAAAATAAAGAAGTGATCATGAGTTTCGCTTTTATAAATATATCATGCTAGCAGCTGAGAGAGCAATTCGCCTGCAGATTGTCAGAGCATAGTCTCTTTCAGATTGAGGCACTGAATAGCGAAGAGATTGGTATGACGACCATACACATACACATTCCGACAGTGGCCCGGGGAAAGATGAGTTCTAGTTGTGGTAATGGCATGAACTCAATCTAAAGCCGAGCATTTCACTAATCGGCGGGGTCCTGAAAGGCAGACTTCTTCGAGGTACAATTATCTCCTAATCAATTTGTTTGTAAGCGAATTTACGTCTGGATAGAAGAGTATTTCCAATGCCTACTTCAATAACAGCGTTCATGTTGACCTCACATAAACGCTTGAATTTGATGGTGTGCGTATTTGTCTTTACCAGCCATGTAATGTGTACCAGATAAAAACAGATAATATTTACTACATTTTCATTTGATTTCATAGTGTGTAAGTATTGTATACATTATATCTTTGCTAGAGTGATAACATGTACATGTACAATGAATCTAAAAGGGGTCAGCTCTCTACTTGCGTCTTTATCACTGATAACGATGCCCCTTTCGAAGAACAGACCCAGAAATTCTCATGATGGTTAAGCGGCGATAATAAAGTAGAGGACGATATCCTGTCAACTCGCCAGACATGACTGAGGAGATGACTATTCGTTGATTGACTTAAAATTACCACAAATGAAGGATTAATCATGACTGATAATAAATTGAACTTCATTGATTTGCGGTTCTGTCCCGGCATTCCCTTTGAATCCACTAGTGTTGGCATTCAATGCAATAAACCGACCACATATTTCATGTTTGAAGTTGACCTTTAAATGCACGTTTGCTGGACAAAGAGGAAATCTGTCTTGAACGAGACGCTCTTGTAAGAAAATCGATTTTGTTTTTTGTAAATCATTTTTCAAAACGTAAATCTTTGATCAATAGATCGAGGCGATATAGTTCAGCAATATTAGCGGGAGGGATAAAGCAGTGATGCATAAACAAAACCGTCCAGTCCATTAACGATCTTGCCAGAAAGTCCAACTGCCTCCTCCCACTACAAGAGTAATGCGTCTTATTCTTCATTTCTTATCGTTAGCGCGGCATCCGGATATCATGTGGGTAGTGCAAACGGGAATGACCTGGTAATGACCTAGCAGGTCGATGGTTCCTGAACATAGCCCGCTCTGAGGTATTTTTCTTATATTAACGTTTCAAATTTCAGAGAAGCTATGCCTGGAAATTATTGCACATATGTCACGCAACGTATGTGGAATCGTTTCAGGCGTCTAGGTTTCACTGGGTTAGTAAAAGAAGATTTAATGAATCTTGACATCATGTTGCATTTTCGTTGCCTTGTTGAAGGAACACTCTCTTTCATCCCTTACATCAAAGATGGGGTTGCCAAAGGCAATGCTTGCTCTTGATAGCCAGCGACTAATAACCTTTGACTTACTAGAACCGGTTATGTTGACCAGGAACCAAGACCTGTAGACGAGAACGTTTGCGTCACTGCAGTAGTTTAGCCCACATAAATACCCCAGAGGTGAATCTTTCCTGTTTTTGGGAGATCACATTTGAATTTTTGTGAGGGGGTGGGGCTGGATCATTTTTCAAATAAATAATCTGCAGAAAACTTAGACTGCTTGAATCAAGAGTAAAAAAATAAATAGATTTTAAATTGATGAAATTATCAAGATAATCATTTTTGCGCTCTTTCCCCAACATACCTTTAATGCCACATCTTAATATCATCTGATATTCCTGTAATAACATTAAAAGCAAATATTCCAAAACAATTATTATATTTAAGAAAATAAATAGTTTATTATCTGACAAAACAAAGTGTCGTCTCATGCTTTGAGATAACAAATAATGTGCAAGAGAAAAATCTTCCAGCCTTGCCCCCTTCAAAAAACATCAAATGGTTGGTACCTTACATATACAGCATTTGATGACATATACTTTAACCGATTTTAATTCCGGCTGCGAAATAACGATTTTTCAAACTGACTCCGAATAATTGCTATAGATAATGCACTACAGAATCTGTCCAAAACCTTTAAATAATGTTAGTCGTGTGAAATATGGTCGAGATGCATACAGGTTGTGCGCGAAAACAAGTAAGCTGAGAAATGAGCGATTATCAAGTCATAATTTTCTCATCACTAATAGCACTACCAGTCTTGTATTACATATAATATATTATCGGAAGTTTATCTGTATATGCCAGTGTGACGACAGATGCATACCTTGTCGTAAATATTACTACCATCAGCTAAATGAGAGATACCGTGGCCTGGAGTCATGTCTAGGAACCTCGGATGCAATTTCGATAACAAAACGGGTCAGACATTTCATGACCTCTTGGCTATTACCGATCGCCATTATTGGAATATTGCCGAGGTGGTATGTCGAGGAAGTGGCCCAGATGGTTCTCGTGTGTTCTCAGCAAATACAACTTTTCAACAGTTGATCAATAATATTGACCACATGGCTATGGAGAGAACTTGAAGAAATTTACATCCTGAAAGTTCAGAGAATCAAGCAAGACTGAAACATTTCCACGAGATCTACATTCGTGAAGGTCTAACAATACCGTTTATTGTGCTTACTATTTTAGTTAAGTGTTTATGTGACAGTAAGTTAATACTTTAGCTTATTGTTTTATTCAAACTCGGAAATACGGTCAACTATTGTGCATTTTTTGTGAGCAAGGTGATATTATTGTAAGATAACATTTTTAGTTTGCAAATGCATATCTCAAGAGACCTATTAATGCAACACACATCATTTCAAGTTTCACTGTAGAACAGTTTCAAATACAGCGTGCATCTATTCTGGAAATATGCTTCTCTTGAGTTGGTTAGAGTTTCAAATAGTTCACGTGCTTTGAATTTAAGACCATCGTTCTCAACTAGGAGGGTATTTTCTCCTGGGTGAGTTTTTAGGGTTCCGGGCATAGGGATGGGAGTGGGATAGGGATTTGAAACCACAGATGATATGGATTTTACTTAGAATACACCTTTTGAGTCAGACAGCCCTGGAAAGAGGGAATTACAGTATGTCATATGGTGAAATGGATACACGGGGGAAATTGTATTAAGTAAAACTGAATCAGGAGAACCCGTGATTTGTAATACGAGAGCACGGTAGCGTTTTACAAGACGCACTAGCACTTGATATTATATATTTGAATTGAATATTGAGTTCCAGTAAATATTTATAAATACATATTATGCCATATGGTGAAATGGATACACAGGAAAAATTGTGGTAAGTAAAACTGAATCAGGAGAAGACGTGATTTGTAATACGAGAGCACGGTAGCGTTTCTGAAGACGCAGTAGCACTTGATATTATTTGAATTGAATATTGAGTTGTAGTAAACATTTATGAATATGTATTGATAAGGACTTCTGAAGCGCAAGAGTCTGTTGACATCAGGAACGAATCACGTGCTGTGTTTTACGTACTTGTACAGTACTCTTTGTCCATCTTTTCCCCTATGTATTTGATTTTCAAGTGTGACATGTACAGTTTCAGGGTTGCCAAACAATAGGATCAATCTTTGGATACTCTTAAAATTCAAGATTAAAATAAACGAGTTTAGGGCATACACGTAGTTTAATCGGCGAACCTATAGTAACATGGATTTTTCTTTCTATCTTGTTGGATGTGACCTTAAACAACCTCATTTCAAGGAAGTACACACACACATGCACACACACACCCTCACACACACACACACACACACACACACAAATAATGCTGGCTTAACGATCAGATTTGAATACAGATAACATTAACTTTGTGTGGAGAGACAGAGAGAGTGAAAGAAAGAGAAAGCACTGGGTCACCTTTTATATGGACTCAATAACATGGTACTTAACAGTGTAACGTTAAACCTCTGTGATGTTAAGTAGCGAGCTCTTCCTACTACTTTGTGATAAGGACATTTGTATCTGTCATGTCAATACTGCGTGGGGACATTCGTTACCATCACATATGCAGACAAGCCAGAAATGTGAGGACAAGTGTGACTTTAGTAAGTTCATCAAAACCAACCACCGACTCTGCCAATTAGGGGATGTATATAGTGAAGTCAACAAGTTCAAACACATTACTGTCTAAGTTTGAAGTTTGTCAGTTTCTTATTGGAATATTATTTGACCTATTTGAACGGAATTTGTGTCTTCCTTCACCACCGTTCTTATTTTTATGTTCTTATCATTCGCAAACACATAATCGTTATCCAATCACAATGTTTGTTTCTATGATAGCAATGCGAGGGAGCGACCATGTGATTTTTACAGGGGGGGGGAAGTTCACTTTTTCTCTTGTAAACTATTTTATTATGTATTAAATATATCGAACTCTTCCAGTCTCCTTCTTCCAAATAAAATTCAAATGGTCGCTTCGTTATGCGAATCCTATTTGAAGTGTATTTGTATGTTCTTATGAATCAGCATCACTGTATCGTTATACAATCAAAAGTCTTCATGATGACAGCAATGTAAACCCTTGCTGATATTATGTACACCGATAGTCAGGAATAATATGAAAAGATGACTGACCCAGTAACACATAACCTCTTATTGACAGCAGGTTGTTAGTGTTAACAATCTTACTCTTATGTCTTCTCTCTTGAGATGGGATAGGAACACACATCAGAACAGAGCTGAAGCAATCAGCTCAAGCGTATGGCCACTTATGTGACACACGTGAGCTTACTATGAGATCTGTGCACATTGTGGCTCAAACGATGGGGATTTATGGCATTTATACTGCAATTGTGAGCAGAGTCCCTTGGAAGGGTTCATAAATCCCAAGATAAATACAAGAAAAGAACACGACAAAGACGCATTGCTGTAAATGGCCCTATATCCCTGTGTAAATATCCCAAGCTTAAGAAACGGTTCACTGCTAATTGGATTCTAAAGAGATCTTCATCACCAGATTGCTATCAACGACCAATGCATTTGTCACACAATTGTTATAAACAAAGTTATCAGTTGGAGTGTACGCCGTGCCAAGACTATCAATCCAATTACAAATAGTAAAATGATCTCATAATAGAGATCAAATGGCTGTTCAAATCATCCTTCAACAATGTTTAGTACTTATTTCTTTTGAATAAAAGCATTTGGAATACCGTATCTACGTTAATCATTTATTCAACCTTCAGCTGATCTACAGACGTTAATTTCGATTGAATAATGACATTGATACTGATGTAAAGAGTACAAACTTACTCTTTTCATGTACCCGTGGCAATCTAAAGACCTGTGTACATGCATTATTCCCGCCCCACCCCCGGGTATTATACCCTCAGTACATTTTGTCAAGTAATTACCGTATTTCTTCTATTAGACCCCCTGGGCTTTATGCCGGCTTAGCGCTTGACTCGACGTAAATTAGAGGCCAGGGCCCTGTTTCACAAAGCGATCTTAGCGCTAAGTTGACGGTAAACTCTTAAGATCGACTTTTAAAACCTAGTTTTAACCATCATTTCAGTTGACAAAGTAACTGCAAGCTGTACAACATGTCCTTAAATCACTCCAAGGTTGTTTTGAGAAATATATACAAATGTTTGTGACGTTGGTTTTAAAATCAACCGAGTCGCTAAGATTGATCTTAACCAAGATTTCTTTGTGAAACAGCGCCCTGGCGTCTATTGCAGGCCCGGCTGCTATCAATTCAAACAATGTTACCATATCGCACAATAGAATCTAGAGTTCAGTTCTGCTCATTGCCATATTTCGTCGATTTTCACACACTTAATTTAACCTTAAAAGTACTAATTAAAGCAAAAACACTCCACTAAAATATACTACTAAAACTCAAACATCTCTAAAACTGACATCACCAAACGTCAATGTAACGATACACGTGTTGTTACCGGAAGAGAGTTCTCACAATGTCATTCACGACTCTAAAAGGGATCATTTATAAATTAAAAGATAGACCAGAATTGACACCCAGCTTCTACTTTGTATGTTTTAACTGAACAATTGAACCGGCTTATATTAAAGGGCCGGTCGTCTAGTAGAGGAAATACGGCAAGTCCCGTTTATATAGTGTGGCAAACGTGTTTCCCAAATAGTATTAAACCCCCGGTGGTAAATATATATCATGGGAGTAAATATTGTCATGTGAACGGCTGAAGCCCTGCGGCAAAAATTGCCCGTTGTCAAAATTTGCCTGGAGCTGGAGCACATTTTGCCCTTGGGCAATGGTTAACCCATGTGTTTAAGCTGTCCACATGACCACATTGACCTCCCCCAGACGTAGTTTTACCCGTGGTGGATAAAATATCTTGGGAGCAAATAAACAGGACTCCATTACACGACAAAATAATTTATCACGGGGTTATGTCCTACTCTTGACTGCATGATACCCTGGGGTGGTGGTCAAACTCATGCATGAAAACAGCAACGAGAGTCGATTTCATACATACATGTCATAACCCCCCCCCACACACACACACACACCGAGGTGGCCTGGACCAGATTTGAGATTATTCACATCCCCTCTCTAATGTTGTACACATACGTATTAAATTCGTAATCTTACAACTCATGATACGTTTACCGAATAGGGTTCCTGAAGCATTAAAATACCTAAATTTACTTTCTCAATCTGAACAAAAACTCACACATGGTGTTAATGTGCAAGATTAACAAGTTTCGTACGTGTACATGTAGTTTAGAGCGGCGTACTTTAAAAACGTTTATAGGTCGGCTTACACAATGGACTGCAAGTTTGTTTTTTGGAAGATGTTGGAGGTGATGAGGAACTTGCAGAAGTGTTTTGATCGATTTCGACTCCCATGATATGTCAAAGAGAAAGAAAAAAAACTCCCATGATATGTATCAAGATATTAGATGGCATCGTTGCGAAAACCTGTATGAGGCCAGATACTGTATAATTATTTCTGTTTGCTGTTTGTGTAACCTGTCTCTACTTATATACATGCACATGTAGCTCGTCCCCTTTCATGACATGACAAGGCGTGTATAACATGATCAGTGTTGACAAAAAGAGGACACATTTTTATTTTATCTTTTCTTGCATCGATCTTTCAAAGAAATAATTACTCACTGATCGCTCTTGTATGAACATATACTCGTGTTAATGTGTGTCGGATATTCTGAACAAACAATTAAAAGAGCATTGCCACAGGGTTTAACTTTAAACCGTTCAGTATGATTGCAGTCTACCGTGAAAACAATGTTATCACCCATTCAACACAACAAACTTCAACACAGTGAATGCAAATGTAAACGCTGCGTGAACTTGTTCTATTGTCATGCCCTATCAACGTCTGTTTAGAAGATAATCCTGCCAATAACGCGTTCTTTGATGTCGGTGGTGACACACATGTCCTTCTTAACACTATCTGTCAGTATTACTCTTGATATATTGCTGATTGGCTGACACGTGGCTTTGAGGACTACTTCGGATACACTGGGCCAAGATCTGATAATTAATATAGGGTTTGCGGGAATTTTGGGTCGCCTATTCTGAAGAAATCTCGGTTGAACACACTACAAAATAAACAATAATGCCAGTGTCAACGAATATTCTGTCGTGAGAAATTACTTGTTTTAAAGGTCTTATGTTCGAAGGAATATCCAGGTTAATGCTTTCGTGAACACTCCAAAACGGAATAGAGGTCGTGTCCAAAGCTATCGAATTTGCACCTGGTTAGTGTAGTTAACATAGGAGAACATGTCTCTTGGGCCTTGTCCAGAATACATTGCTTTTGCTGTGTGTTATCACATAAACCATGTCCACTAGAGTTTCAGCGTAACCTACATTAGAGATTAGAGAAATCAAATCTCTTCTCGACATTAACAATCAATAATGGTTGGCGAACATACGTTGCAATTGAACAACTTATTTCGTCAATAGGTTTCAAAGTTACCCGAAATACAGCTGTGATTATTTAAGATGTACACATTAAACCAATCTGTGCAACGTCATACATTTTGGGTAAAGCCGGTTGCCAAACTTAAGCCGTCAGAATAATGAAATACCATTGAAATAAGCAAATTACTGGATATACAGAAAAAAATAATAATTGCATTTCGGTGTTTTATTTGGATATAAGGTAATGAACAACAGCTCGAGTTAGTTTGTTAATCATTTGAACCTGCTGAGAAAAACTGCGATCGATGCCAATAACGCTTATTTTATTTGACAGAAGTAGGAGCTGCAAGACGCCTGTGTAAGTGAATGAATGAACCCAGAGTTGATTAATGACGTCTCGGAACTGGTCTCTTCAGTGGCGTGATTCTGCGTCTTCAGCTCTTCCGTTTTATACACATTAGAAACAAAGAATCTCGCGCTGCATTCGTGCTCCTCATTTTCTCTTGTCCCCTTGTCACCCCGATATACTTCTTTTGTTGTATTGTCGTCTTGTCTTTATAAAATATATTCTAGAATTAGATAATTCTCGATGGCAATCTGAAAGGAGAAGCTTACAATTTCAACAAGAAGGACCAACAATGTTCTTCGAAATATTTCTTTTTGCAAAGGATGTTATGAAATAGTATCTTTCCTTTCAACATAATCTTGTTATCTTGATTCTAACAAACCTCTCTGAACACCATCTCGGCAAGATGTCTCCAGTATTTAAAGTGACAATTGTCAACTTTCTCTTAGGTCTGAAGATCCATTGATTTTAGAATCTAATATTGGTTGCTGGGTATTGACTGAAGGCTAGATATTAGTCTCTACTTACATGTGATCAATACAGATCATGTCAACTGCACACTTCACTTACAAAAGGGTATCTGGCCTTACTCTTTAAACGCCCCAGTTCAAATCACATTGCGATTTGGTCATTGTCGAGATAAATAAATTCAAGTATCGGAGTGTTTTGGTCGCCAGTGAACCGACTTGCGTAGGTTCGGCTATCGTATTGAAAAGAACTTCTGCTTTGTTATGGAAATGTCAGGATAAATTTGCTCCAACCCAATCTAACTCTCAAAAGGTCTTGAACGAATAGAGAATTGCACCGCCGGTGAGCATTAGGCGGGTGAGATGTTCAGACTGTTCATGTCGAAACTTTCTCAATTAGATTTGCCTAACAGATATTTTGAATGTTTCTCCCAGCTTCGATTTGCAACTCAAATTTCAAACTGGTATTTCTTTATCTCTATACTGTCATTGTTAAATAAACTGGGCAGGAAAGGAAACTGTGCATACTATTTTCCAAAATAATTCATATTTCTGTTGAGAGGAAACGATGACGTAGCAAGACAAATGAGCACATTGGTAAAATGATAACCTATTATGTAGGATCAGGTACAGCATGTAATGCAAACACATCTCAGCCATGATCTTATTAATGAAGCTGAACTGGAGGCACAGCGAACATTCATCCTTAAAAAGAGTTAGTTGCCATAAACCGTCATGACCCGTCTGTCAAAAACACAACTCAACCTTGTTGTGTGGAAGCCAGAAGCTGTCGAAACACTATTTCTGCTCTCTCTTCGATATCAACAAGAACATGATGTGTGAGGCTGTCCACGTTCAGGACGACCAAGCGGTATTTCCCCTGCGCAAGGCTGTTGAATACGTTAGAAGAATTTGTGCAATATTTTATAATATAGAATGCGGATTGCACCTACAGTTCCTGATGAAAGGTATGGTAATCCCATCAGCACCTGGTGCCGTTTCCGACAGCAAAGCCTACATGTATTTTAAAATTACGTTTACCTGCAATGTGGCCAGTTCCCACTGCAAACCACCGAGGAAGTTGAATGCTGAGATGCAACACATGTCGCCCCTTGCACTGGTGGAGAAACGTAATGTGTACTTATGAGTCTCGCCTTACTGATTCACGCTCAGCTGGTGAATAACGGGGCTACCGTCGCAAGAATGAACTCCATGTTGAATGATGGGACTTGAGAGAGGCAACTTTAATGACGGCTCTGTCATGGCGTGGGGAGAGATTGCTGCATGTCAGAGGATGGCTTTGGTCACCTTGTCCAGTCCATGAGCTTTAGGTTGAGGTGGTCAATTCCCGTGGGGAATACACATGCAAGCGATTTTCACCAGCGACCAGTGACTGTAGTGACCTACCTTTGACAGCAGTCTCATGTATCTTGACAAGATTGTCATTTCCCATTACAATGATCGATCTGTAGGAATCACTCATAGTTCTAATTCCTATCAATCTTCAATCAAAACAGATCACGCGTTTTGCAATGCACAGTTTCTGTGTGTGCCCATTAAAAAACGAGTATATGACACATTTACACATGACACTAAACTGCATGTACATGTAATGGAATACATATAGGTGAATCATATTCATGAATAGGTGTTTTCTAGGTGCCAAGGAGTAGGTGGACAATGGGGTACTAACGTTGACAAAGAGGGAGGGACACGTCTAAGCAATATATCATGTTGTTGCCATTTAAGGAGTGACCCTTTGATTTTATGGGGGGGGTGGAACATTTTGAAAATAGTTCGCAGATAATTTTGGAGGAAATAAATAGATTGCGAGAATCAAGAGAAACAAATACTAAGTAGATTGCAGAGATGGGTAATAATAACAAGCCCGACGCCTGTTCTTCACGGTTACTGCACACCACATTTGTATTCAATTGTTCAGTTTATAATAATGAATTTCAATTAATTATATATACTCAGTCAAATTAAAAACTTAACACCTGTTTGATGTTCGCGAGTAGGAAAATATGAGCCAAGAATGCGTGGACGAAGGTATTATTTAATTCTGAACACCACAATGACGAAGTCCAATAGATATCCGGTCTGTAGTGTGACCATTGTGACCAGAACATCAAACTGTTTAGGAGTGAAAATGGTAATTCACAACTTGGATATTGTCGCAAAAACAGGATATCAGTAACGCTTATGGCCCCCACGTAGTTCACAACTGCGGTGCATCGTCTCCTCATGGACTGACTGATGCGTCGAAACACAACATCGGGGATGCGACGCCATAACTGCACCAACATGGCACCAAGTCCCTGCAGAGTCTGTGGGGGGTTCGGTACTTGG
>JAUELE010063568.1:0-15522 GCA_031471655.1 Diodora aspera
CTGCGTGTAGAAATAATCACTACTGCAGAGAAATGTGCCGAGCCCCCTACGACGGGAATCGAACCCACGGTTGGAAGACCGACGCTCTACCGATTGAGCTATCCCGCCGCCCCTGATGCGGTACAAGGTTCAACTAAGGCGCATAACTCTAACCGTGCTACTTGTTACTTGGTACTTTTCCACAGTTTATTATGTGCATTTACATGCTCGTTATTTGAACATTAGTAATCCTCTTCTGATTTTATGGATGACAACTTCTTTAATATTTAATTAAAGAAGTTGTTATCCATACATTGTGTTGTTTCTTTATGCTACCAGCTTCTAAACATGCCAATCAAGCAAGTCCTCTTCTGGGTTCTTTCGGTCGAATAATTTAACCCCTTCTTGCCATTTTATCTCATTTTAAAATTTAAAAATGGATTTTTCCCCGCCTGTATATACTACAGGAACTATTTTTATCTTACAGTTACGTGTGTTTTGCAGGTCACAAGGAACGAGGTCATGTTTACTTTGAGATGCAAGACAGACTGTATTCGGCCAGCGCTTACTATTTCTCTAAGGTTCGTTTCAGTACAACAGTTACTGTTGGTATACTCAGGATCGGTGTTAGGATCCGCGGGCCCAATTGGAGGCTACCTTGCCAGGGCTCATTGGAGGCTATTTACTGGGGCACAATGGAGGCTACTTTGCCGGGGCCCAATTGGAGATTACTTAGCCGGGGCTCATTGGAGGCTACTTTGCCGGGGTCCAATTGGAGGCTACTTTGCCGGGGACCAATTGGGGGTTTCTTTGGTCGGTCCCAATTGGAGGCTACTTTAGCGGTGTCCAATTGGAGGCTGCTTTGCCGGGGCCCAGTTCGAGGCTCCTTTGCCGGCGCCCATTTAGAGGTTTCTTAGGCCAGTTCCAATGGAGGCTACTTTGCCGGGACCAATTGGAGGTTTTTTTGGTCGGTCCTAACTGGAGGCTACTTTAGCGGAGCCCAATTGGAGGCTGCTTTGCCGGGGCCCAGTTCGAGGCTCCTTTGCCGGCGCCCATTTAGAGGTTTCTTCGGCCAGTTCCAATTAGAAGCTACTTTTGCGGGGTCCAATTGGAGGCTACTTTGCCGGGGCCCAATTAGAGGCTACTTTGCCGGGGCCCAATTGGGGGTTTCTTTGGTCGGTCCCAATTGGAGGCTACTTAAGCGGGGTCCAATTGGAGGCTGCTTTGCTGGGGCTCAATTGGGGGTTTCTTTGGTCGATCCCAATTGGAGGCTACTTCAGCGGGGTCCAATTGGAGGCTGCTTTGCCGGGGCTCGGTTGGAGGCTACTTTGCCGGGGCTCAATTGGAGGCTACTTTACTGGGGCACAATTGAGGGTTTCTTTGGCCGGTCCCAATTGGAGGTCACTTTACTGGGGCCCGATTGGATGCTATTTTAGCGAGGCCCATGTGGAGGTTTATTTGGCCCGTCCAAATTGGAGGATACTTTGTCGGGGTCCAATTGAAGGCTAAAGAACAGAAACTTATAGTAAAGGCCAAGAAAGGGAAAGAATATCCAAACCGGGTCCAACTGGGAATAATCGGTCTAATTGGTTCTGTGTATGCTAAACTTTTCCCTCACCTCTATAATGCCTAACATAGGCGATTTGTTAGGAAGTTCACTTCAAAATCAAGATTCAACGTTAACATTTTATTGATTTATTAATATTTGTGTATTGCCGCGTAGGTTCATCCAACTTACTGAACAAGCGTAAACCTTTTATCTTTCTGGCATTAAATTTCATTGTACTTTCATTGTGCATTTTATGTTTGAAAAAGCATTATGGAATTGTTGAATTAATTTGTTTTGCAGATCTTAAGCGAGCTTCCGTTCCACGGGGCCTACATGCTTGTCTACGTCATCCCGTCGTACTTCCTGCCTCGTCTGGAGATGGATGCATCCCTCTTCTTTCAAGTGTATGGCCTCGCTTTCTTTGTTGTCTACTGCTCGCGGAGTCTCGCCATGTTCTCCGCAGCGCTCATGCCAACCTTCCAGATCTCCGGCTTCTTCGCCCAGTCCATCTATTCCATATACATAATGTCGGCAGGCTTCTTCATCAACCTGGACAATATTCAAAAATGTAAGAAATGTGTTCTATTATTCTTGATCACACAAGTCTTAAGTACGCAGTTTTTATATACTGACGTCCAAAAGAAAGTATACAAAATGATTTCAATTATTTTCCCTTTAATACGTCTTTGTGCCATAGTTGATCAATAGGATGCTTGGATTTTAGTGAGTGTAGTTTGATTGACATCATATCGTTGATAAAAATTCCTAATCTTGAAGGGATATTTCTTGTATATCCAACGCATTTGTAAATTTATTCAATAGTCTCTCAAAATCTTGGTATACTTTCTTTTGGACGTCAGTATATATACGATGTTTTCGTAAATATAGGTAATTTTGTTTCAGTAATATCCATGTTTAAACTCAATACTTAGTTTTGCGTTCTGGCAAAATTAAAAAATCTCTTCACATGTACGATCCTACTAAAGTTGGCTTGTCTCAATAACAAAGATGGTAATGGATCCGAAATAGACACTCTTATGTCCTCAGCATAAAAAAGAACACAAATAACATCATTTTAAACTACAGTCATCCTAAATTACATATGTAAGTGTCAGATGGAATGATGTGTTTTTTGCTTAATCCAAGGATCACTGGCAGTATCGAGAGCCATTATTATGTCCTTGGACACGAAACAGATCCACTTTTTACGCGATATGCACGAAAACACAACACGTAATAAGTCGTATATAAAATTCGAAGGCGCAGTGATTGATGTCTACTGAGTTACAAATCACATTTTATAGTGATTACATTTTGAGATGAAAATAATGTTGTAGTTCTACAGGCACGGTTTAGGGAGACGGGGGGGGCTATTTTTGCCCCCCCCCCCAAATTCTATTGAAAAATGTCAGGAAAGGCTCCCAGAACCCCTTCCGAAACCTTTCCAATAGAGGCGCCCCCCTTTTTGTCACGTTGCTGGGATTCGCTACTGCAGAGGATTCCTTAACATTAACCGTTAATCCGCTAATCTTCAAGCGAATTGTAGTAGTCCTATAGTAATCAGAGAAAGCGTATTTGATTCTGTGGTACACAAGATAAATCGAAATTAGACATTTAATAAGAAATTCATTACCTGTACAAAGCTTTGTTTTATCGTAAATAACATGATCGTTGCAAATCAGACAATGCAAAGCTATACATGTGGAACCAGCTACAATCTTGTGTTTGCACCGTTGAAGTGAAGTCACTACCTCCGAGCTTGGTTACTTCATCGAACGTATTCTGTACCAGCATCATCTCAAAGAATCATTCACACAGTGGCTGATCTAGCAATCAAAGGAGGAGGGGGCGGCGGCCAGCGGGTTTTTGGCTGAGGAAGGCGTCTGCTGAAAATAAGTCCAACGCATTGATGTTCAATCAATCATGGTTTGCCAAAAACAGCGGGCGCTGATTCCGCCCCCCCCCCACATACACTTTAAAGCCGCTGTCGAAACGCTAGATTTTTGTCAAGACCCCGAGTCATGACATAGAAAAACTGGACATCTGACTCTACCATAGTCATCTCTGCTGTAGTCCCAGGAATTATAACAACCTGCCTCTGATTTTACATATATTTAAGGAAAGCCTTAGTGTCTTGACAAAAGTCTATCGAAACGCGTGTGCATTTAAAGGTAGATATCGCTATTACTTGTCCGCTTGCATGTAATACCTAAGGATTTAGTCTGTTACACTTTACTTAAAATGATCAGCTTAAGCAGATGAGCATAAGCCGCTATTGAGAGATGGTTGGCTTATATTGTACATGTAATCCATGCCATAAGAATTGAAGCGATATTTCAGCAGTTGTTAGGTTCGCAATAATCAGCCGCTAAGAGAACTATCCATTCTGTCTTATATATCTATCTAAAGAGGTAAATATGCATCGTAAACACTGAAAGAGGCCATTCAAGTTACAATTCTGTTTCAACAGGGTCCTGCTTCACAAAACGATCTGAGTAAAGATCGATTTTAATGACTCAGTTAATTATAAAATGAACGTGGCCAACTTTTGTCTAAACAATCTCGGAGTGATTTAAGGACATATAGCACAGCTTGAAGTTGCTCTGTCAACAGGAATGATCGTTAAAAATCGGCTTAAAAGCTGATCTTGAGTATTTACGATCAACTTAGTGCTAATTTTGTTTTATGAAACAAGGCCCTGCTTATAAGATGGATCTGTAGCCCATAAATAGTTATATGGGGGATGGGGCGTTAACAACTGACAAATGGCACAATCTTCATCGTCATCTTAGTTGCAACAAATGTATTTCAACTAAAAATACGTTGAAGGTTGATCCGGTAAAAGGTATCAACTGAAAATCGACTGCACATTGATGTTATATCTGTCGAACCAAATGTCCAACTTATTAAAGGTTTAACGTCTCCTTCCGAGTTTTACAGCGTACGCTGTAAGTCTAGAGGGTGCACCGAACGGAGGAATCAACCTGTAAGTGTATTCGACTCCGTTTTTTGTCGGACTTGCCAGGAAGGGGACTGACACAGAACATGTTGCACCGACAGCCGGCAATTATACATGATAATATCAGATACGAAGCGACTGGAAAATGTCTTGCAACGTTGGAAAGAAATGAATATTTGATGATTACGAACGGGGAAAGCCATTACGGCCACCAGAGGTCCTAAGAGAGCAATCTATCTTTATGAACGATCGCTGCCAGCGGTCAACTCAATGTTAATTTCTTACCGAGTCACCTAATAGAAGAATACTTGCATTATATTTCCATACTTGCTTACACAGGAGCGATTATCAGGCTTGAGGAATTTCCCCCGACCATTGGCGGAGCAATCAAGCCTTCCTTACCCTACGTTCTTGTCTAATGACCGAGTTGGTGACATTTTAAGCTGGCTTAATGTTTACTAGTCTGGAAGGAATTCATAGACAATTGCAGGCCCTGTATGGAAGGCTGGTTTAAGTGCATCCCAGTTTAAATTACTGGTTGAATGGTGAGGGGACGTTTTGTGTTTTTCTATATATGAAAGTGGAAATGAGTAATACTGACCGTTTATCTGCATGATGTTTATTAGACCGATCATCAGGCCAGAACAGGGGAAAGCCAACTAGGCCAGTTGGCATGGATCTACAGGCAAAGACTGATCCTTAGGGAAACAATATTGATATTTTAATGAGAGTCGGGGTGGGAGTGGGGGACAAGTTATCAGTATTTTTGAAAACATTCATTTGATTATAAATTATGTATTTAGCTCCGATTTCACACAACCTTAATGAGTAGTCTGGAATAGTGACAACATTTCCCATCTGGCCTGTGACTATGACCAGCTACCCAGGGGCCTGTCGATCATAGGGATCCCCGATATTAGTTCATGGCAGCAACATATGTTGGTACATTGTCAATATTGTTACGTACATGTACTCATGTACTTTAATTGATTAAAGGGACCTTGAAAAACATTTTAGTTATTCGGAAGTTTTACTTAAGCGATTTTACTTATCCGTATCAAAATAAGTAAAGAAGCAACACGCCGGACCACAGAAAATGTGTCATTATTTTATCCAGATCTCAATGTAGCCTATATATACGCAAAGGTAAAAAATAGCGCAGGAATACATGTACATGATATTATGAAATGGAAGATATCAGTCACAGTTCATTTACTTTATGCTTCAGTATTTAACAAATTCAGTAAATTAGAAATAGAGTTATTAAAAACGTTGTGCTTAAACACCAGACGTATTTACAGATAATGAGTGAATATCTCAAACATGTTGTGTAATAATTGCGTGTTAATGAAGTTTCCAAAAATATGCTTTCCAAATTAGCTTGGTTATTTTTACCCAGTGTTTCACATGTACATGTACTTTTATTGACGTTAATGACGTTATACGTGAATGTGATCTTTCTTTATTAAACTTTCCTCTAGCTCATTAAATCTTATCACAAGTTGCTGCTAGTTATATTTATAGAAGACCAGTTATTTCTCCCGAGTGTCAATAAACTGATGTTGAATCTTCTACTTTTATCTAAATATTAATTTGTCTGAAAGTACCACTGAAAGAAAAGGTTTATATAATGTATAAAGCAACTTCAATCCGAGGTCTTTAAGGTCGAAAATATACCCAGCCCGATGTCTTTCCGAATGAGAAGATTTCGTGATAACTCGATGATACAACGGTGTTTCAAGAAGCAAGCAATCCCCAATGGCGTACGTATGGCGTATTATCAAGCGTTCTGCAGTGACTTCATAAAGAGTTTCCTCACGAAGCCACGGCTACTCGTATCGAACGGTCGCCAAGAAAATGATTAAAACCAAACATCTCATTTCTGTTTTCTGTGCTTACTCTGCTTATTTCGATAAAGCAGGACGTTTGAGCGTCATAAACGACACGTTAACACGGCGGCGTCTTGCCATCAGGAAGTCGTGATAACGATGCCCAAACTCTCCTAATTTCATGGTTCTGGAGAAAATTGTAACTGACGTAATACAATACTCTGGCCATATGCACACTATTGGAAAATTACTCAAAGCTATTAAGATGTAGACATGGCAAGGCGTGCTTGAACCGTGACGTCTGTCCTTATATTACAAAGAGCCTTTTTAATGTAGAGTCTGCATTGTGTTTCATGCTAAGTTTGCGATCGCGCAATCACTTAGTTTAAAGCTCCGTCGGGGGCTAATAGCTTATGAATGTTATTGCCTCTTCTCATCAGAGATACACGACCCTCTTCACGTAAATATTTCCCGATCGATATTTTGTTTTCAAATTTGATCATGTCTGCAAAGGTTGAGATGAAAGCACGTGTAGGGTTAACGCTCACGTCCCGGCGACCGTCAATCATAATCAATATCACGAATTACCTACACCAAACGAGCCAGACCATTTCGCTATCTGTGTATTTAGACGGACTTAAAGGGAAGTAATAGTCGCTACTGAGCAGTTCATAGCAGACAATATGTTGCTGGCATATATTAATCATTGGCAGATCCAGAGGGGGGGGGGCGCTCAGTTCTGATGGACGAGAGCTTCACGAGTGTCCTCGGTACGAACTCCGCGGTAGAGTATTGAGAACCTTCCTCAGAAGAATATTTGAAAATATGTTTCCTTTTGTACGTCTCGGGGGGAAAACTGTACGGCTGTGAAGTGTTAACACTTAAGCTAATTAGCTTCCCTTCCTGACTCGCCACTGTTAATTAAAGTTATCAAAACGGACATAACCAAATAGCAAACTGACTGAAATATTTCCATGTGTATGTATGTAACGAAGTGACAGATGCTGAAACTGACAACGAAACGTGTACATTTGTTTGAGAATATCATTGATGTTTAAACACGCGTTAAATGCTAGAATGTTTGTCTAGTTTAGTAACAAATTCATGCATAACAACAACCTGTTTAGATCTGATAATTATAAAATAGCAAGGAATGTGTAGTTAATACACCTGACGCAGTTTTGAAACACAAATATTTTAACGGAATCCTTTTATTTATATAACAAAACTATTTAGATACAGGCATTCCACATTTAAAGCCGATCATAGAAGTTGATGCTAAGTCTAATTGCTATGGTAACAGCTCGACTTTTCAAAAGAGTATCGACAATAAAACTGTCTGGATCGTTCTAGTTTTCTTAACAATATCGCAAAGAGTATCCATTTATACACTGAAACCCTATCTCCCAGTTATTATGATGAAACACCGGTAATACACTCTAAAGACAATACAAGGTTTCACGGCAATCTTTGTTTAGTCTAGAATTACGTTATTGCTTTGAAAAGGCCACGTGCATCAGGCATTATCTCGCACCACTACGATTCTCATCGCTGTTAACTCTATAAAGGTTACTTGTGAATGTTAAGAAGATTAATTAACGATAATAAGCGGTTACAATTAGCATGGTCGGGTTATGTAGATGATGTCAATTACCATAAATGTGACGAGCTTCTCTATCCATACTGCTCATTTTAACGTTACGCAAAGTAAGCCCTTTAACACTCAAATGTTAAGGCTTATCCCTGTGTTCCCAAACGGATGGTCGCAACCAAAAGCGAGTCGCAAGGCTGCTCTTGAGTGTCGCAAATGGGTTATATGTTTCCACCTTAAGGGTAGCTGGGCCAAAAGAGTCCGACCCAATGTCCCAAGCAGGGGTGGCGCCAGGAATTCCCCGACGGGGAGACTGAGGTCCCCGACAAGGGGTCTTACATCTCCGACAAATACACAATACAATACACACATTTTCGTTGGCAATAAAACTTTGGGAAAAACTGCCTTCGACTTTGATAAGCCGTTGAAAGAATGTCGACAATACATGTGCAAGTATTTATAAGAGGCCACATTATTAATACGAGTACAGTCTATATACACTGGAATACCTTTGCTAATACCCTGTAGCGATAGATTTATGCTGTTATTCAAATATAATTACTTTTAAAATGGCTAGTTTTAGCTGGAACCGCTATCGTCTGATGACGTCACTGGTTTGTAAGGATTCATCGCATAATAACTGCGCATGTGTGCTGTCATTGTTTATTTAATATCGTGATGCAAATCGATATAACTGTATTTTTCGTTTTATAAGTGCAACCTGTTGCTTTATAATATGCTGTCTGGACCAGTACGGTTTGTAGATAGATAGATAGATAGCACGTGGTTTACATATCAGAAACACTAATAATGTGACGAGATGTCTGACAATACAAATATATCATTGAACTAAGAGACTATTCTTGACATTCGTGTTCTGCATTTCTAACTTTCAAAGACATTATTTTCATTTAAAGTGTACTTTCATACGTGGCCTTTCTACAGTTACTGGGCGCACATAATATATTATAGAGATCATCATCATCATCATCGTCATCACAATTAGTTCAGCTTACGTAGGCTGATATCGAAATGTAAGCGTCATATATAAATGAGCAATGTTGCTATCATCATCAGAATCAGACGGACTGTAATGCCATATGTTGCTCTGTATTATGTATTTGCATCTTCCTTCCATTATGTCATCTTGCCCTCTACGTTGACATAATAATGGACACGTCTCTATCTTTTTTATGGTTTTTAATGATGATATGTCTGGTTTTAGGGACGAACTCTCAGGCTTTTAAATTGTGATTTGTGACTCGTAGGTCATTTGGCCGGGCGTTACATTACTCTATTTATAAATACTGTATTATTTATATAATATTGGATACATATTGATATTTATTGTATAATGTAACGTGTGTCACATTAATAAAATATATTTCTTCTTCTTCTTCTGTTTTATGTCATTTTCAAAAAGAGGTAACGGGCACATGTGCACTGGTGCATTGAGCCATGAAACATGTTGTTTTAACCCGTGACCAATGAGAGGACACCAGTCACACCACTGCTTCACACCCTGAAGAAAAACAATCATATCAAGACTGGCCGTAGTTTATTTCCAACAGGTTTGTTTTACACCCCGATGTGGCCCCACAGAGGGTCCAAAGGGGTCTTTAAATATGCTGACGTTTAGCCTTAGAAGGTTTGTTATAGTCCCTCAAACAGTCCTGTATTAGAAAAGTAACTTCATTCTTTGTTTTGTGCACCCCGTTTCATATTGTTATAAATTAACTGCCTGGAGTAGCAGTTTCTTAAATGAATCCATGTCCACTTTCATCACAATTCGAACGTTTTTGGCATCTCTTTTGCGCCAATCAACTACCAGCTGACCTCTCGTCACGTGACCTTGTAATTCCACTGTTGCAAACACATCCTGACTTTCTGTTACGATGTCCTCACACAAGGCACACGCCATAGCAAATTCGTCACAAAACTCGTACTTCTCGCACTTGTTCATTGTATAAGCCTCGATCTTCTTCAAGAATTGGCACTTTTTCGACGAAGATTTCCTCAGCTCTTGGTACGTCTCCTACAAGTAAAAATGTATTATATTTACCTTTTTCCTTCAACCTCGACCTAGTACCGTGCGCGCGAGAGTCAAAGCCTTGCATCGGCTATCGCATGTCAGATAGGATAATATCTGCATGTCCAAAACGTTTGGCGGCCATGTTGAATTTTGGTTGCCAACATGACATGAATAGGTCCCCCATTTCTATAAAAAGCTCAAAATACCAACTATTTGCCAACTTCAAACCTGTTGAAAGTAGGTCATGTTTGTTTGTAGACCTACGGACATTAGCCTGAAGATCATTTAAATGCAATAAAACATTGCCGTACTCAAATCTAAGGTTCAGGGACATGACTCCCAGACTAATGGTGACCTCTAGCACAGTTTTACCAATTCGTTCTTATAGCATCATGGTGAGTTTGTCGTTTGAAGCCATACTGAAGCACAAGCACAGTGAAAGCAAGTGTACTTTGATGTCTTCTGGTCTGACACCGGAAGTTACGCATGCGGGAACACTAAAACCTGAGTTCGTCTGAAACCATACAGAAGTGTCTGCACATGCATAATTAATTAAGCTAAATAAATACTTTGAATGGATCTCGCTCAGACATGTATTGCTTTCTGGTGGACGGTGTCCGTCCGAGTCTTCTACCCATGCAGGCGTTTTGCTACTCATGTCGTTTGAGGTGTACCAAGCTTGATTTGGAAACTCCATTCTTTCTTAACCACAAATATAGGGCCACTTTCTTGACCTATGATCTCATGATGATAAAATCCAACCTGACAGATTGGACTAGGGTCTCACAATCCGCAATGATCTCACAACACAACAGAGTCATGCATTATATACAAATAAGGTGATGTGCAGATAAAGAGTTTTATTTTTAATCAATGGGCTTCCCAAACTAACGGAGACGTGAACTTGACCTACCAATGTGAAAGAGTTGTCCATGGTGAGTTCCCACGTTGTCAAGGTGATTGGACATCGAAGAGTTTGTAGTACTACTGACGCAGCTTCCGGGTCACTGTAAAAGTTGAACTCGGCTGTCTCAGTGGTGTTTCCAACGGCTGTCATGACCAACAGGTAAGCATTCAGGTAGATTAGACAGAATTTGTTGGGTTTTGGGGGTGGGGGTAGGGATGGGGCGGGTTAAAAGTTGAACTCGGCTGTCTCAGTGGTGTTTCCAACGGCTGCCAAGATCAACAGGTAAGCATTCAGGTAGATTAGACAGAATTTGTTGGGGGTGGGGGGATGAGCTCGGGTGTCTTAATGGTGTTGGCAACGGCTGCTAAGACCAACAGATCAGGAGTAGTTCCAAAACAAACGCTGCACACATTAAGATAGCCATATCCATGCTGACTGAATGGAAATAACCTACATTTATTAATATGTTATAGATCCTATAAACAGCCAATACCTTGGACGAATGGGTTCCAAGAAAGATTGATTTTCGGCGAGTTGAACTGTAGTGAGCCCAAGCTAAAGTGATAGGGAACCATGTGTATTCTTGCTGCATTTTCATGTCAATTGATGTTGTAATGGGTTGTTGATAAATTTGGAACATATTTAGAAGATATTTAGAACATTAAAATTCTACTATAGATCTAGAGGATTACATACCTACTGTACGTTATGAACTATTTATACGAGGCATATCTTACCCTGCGTAAACACGTGCTTCTAAACTCAGGTGCAAAAGAAACGATACCAACATTTTTCATCGAAATTTGTGATGAAATTCTGATTGATTTTAATTGTCATTCATTTAAATGCGAGGCTTTTCAATGCATACTGTTCATAATGCATAACGTAAAACGACATGTCTTCATTTTAAAAACATTTAGTTCTGACAAGCTTTGTTCTCTGTTTCAATCACTTTAAGGGTGGGAAATAATGGTGTAATTGTATTTTTTGAAAATAATGTAATTACCAAGCATAATAACGTCGGAATTAGTGCTCAGAAAAAATACAACTTTTCTTTTGATTAAACATCGGAGTACTGTGGACAAAGATGTCTACTCTGAAGTTTAACATTTTTCAGTTCATAATAAATACCCATTTTAAAGTCATAAATACCCATTTAAAGTCTTTCATGCATAGTTGTTTACATTCTTTTCTAAAATGGCCACACAGCACAACAAGGGGACTCACCTGTGTAACTTCCTCCAAAGATGAAGCAATCTTTCAATCTCTCCCCAAAGTCCCTATCCATCCTACAGGCGATAGCCACATTGGTCAGCGGCCCAATCGAAACAAGAGTTATCTCCCCTAGAAGAATAAAACATTTGCCTGTCACCATACTTCACTTCCCAAACCAATTTTCATCACAACATAGTGCAGACAAGGATCTATGTGAAAAGAAATGTGAATCACCTGAGGTCATCATGTCACGGCATGCGGATGTTTCCTGTGAACACCAGCCTGATTAGAACAACGACCTCTATTGTAGATTAAGGGTGACTGATGTCAGAGACAAACAAAACTCCCCCCCCTCCCCATGCCCATTGCTTTACTGTCAGTAAGACTCAGTAAGGGATGAAAGTGAGATAAAAGTTTGACAATTCAAAACCCTTCTTCAGTTTTCTCCCAGGTCAGATCCCAGACCTATATTCGATAAAAACTTACTTTAAATTAATGTGGGCCCCTTCCCTTGTTGACTTGAGCAATTGCCACTTTTTGCTTAATTGTTAATCATGGGCTATCTTCATGCTATCTTTACGCTATTGTATGCAGATCTATACAACTCAACTTGAGGTCATTTCCCAGGTCATTTTCGATTAGCAACTGACACTGACGTCCATCGGTGTATTATGTGTGACTCAGGACATGACCTCAAATCTGCATGATACAGCCCAAGCTTGAACACTTGAACATCAGCTTTAGTGAACAGAATCAAAGAGCTCAAGAAGTTAACTGACACAAACTCTTCCCCAGAGGAACACGTGCACTCATTGTTTGTTGGTAGGTTCAGAAGTCTACAAACCTGGATACTCTCTGGTCAAATCTATCAAGGCTTGTACAGCATGTTTGTTCTGGATCATGTCTGTGTTAATGTCATCGTCGTCAGGTACATCTCCAAACCCGTCGTGGCCGTGGAAGATGTAATCGTCCGGCTTCCTCCATCCCAATATGTGGTCCTCGCAGCCCTGGTACACTGGAATCTACAAAAATTGACATCGTCAGTCACAAGTGACTCTTTGGCTGTATTAGTTTACAATACACATGCATTTCTTTGCTTCACGAGCAACATACAGTTCTTTGGTTCACAACTCTTTGATCTAGAAGGAACGTTGCAGCTATTGATTTTGTGGAGAGGCATGGTGTGGAGAGGTTACTCTGGCAAGCAAAAGCCTGATATGAATCCGATTGAGCCAATTTGGAACTGCCTGGACCGTCAATTTAGAAAGGCTGACCCCTCTTCAGTAAATCTAGTAGATTTAAGCACATCTGATTATTAGGATTATATATCTGATTATTGTGACTTCTCAAGATGTCAACTGTCCAAATGGAAGCAAGCCAAGTCGGATTATCGCCCTTAGTGGCACTCTTAGTGGTACTCGTAGGGGCACCTGATGTCTAAGATATATACTTGATTATTCTATCACAATAATTTGTCATGCCGCATGACAATACTCAGTAAATATCATATGCAAGAACCTCGGTTATTCTATCAATATAGTTCTAAACACCACTTAAAGAGGCCGTTGAAACGCGCACTAATCACTGAAAGAGGCTGTTGTAACGTGCACTAAGTGCAACGTGTCCTAATGACATACCTCGAGTCTATCTGCTGCAGTTAGAAGTCTGAGAACGTTGATTGAGGCTTGCTTGGCTGTGGTGTTGCCATTGACGGTGGTGACAGCGACTACGTTCACGTCAGTCGCTGCTAAACACATCATCATCGCCTGAGCGTCATCAATGCCAGCATCAGTGTCGATGATGAACCTCCTTTTCCCTGACATTTTAGCGAGTAATTGTCCTACTCCTTCGAACGTATCCAGTTATGTATCTGACGGTGATATAAAAGTCAGGTTAAGTAACTCGTAGGAACATATAACATTTCGATCGTGTACAGTATAATATTGAGTACATATACTGAGCAGCAAAAGAAACGAAAAAAAAAGAATTTCTGAAGAGTAACCATTTGATTTAATAAGTCAAGATAATGTAATGTCATACAGACATCCATAAACTGTCGCACTTGTAACGCTACCACAGAGACGTTTAACCATGAATTGTGCACGTGCATGCATTTACAGTTGTTGATGAAACACATGCATTTTCACTCTGGGTCCCTCTTTATAAAGGACTGTGTCAGAGAAAAAAACATTCACTGTTCGCTCTATAAATTTTACACTTTACGCAAACGACGCCAAGAGTTTACGACTGTACAAAGAGATGTTGTTAAACAATATTATACAGAGTGTATAAATTAACTCCAGACACTAAAATAAAGTGAAAAGGATATCAACCCTAAAATTGGTTATTTTTAAATAGAGCATGTTTGTAAATATGAAGACATTTCAATTACTTTACACATTATGCAGAAAGAATGTCTCACATTTAAAGGCACCATGACTAACATTAATCAGCATTTTTTGGTTAAAAATAGGAATTGATAAAATTTTGTTTGCACCTGAGTTAAGTATAAAGGAGATGTCTTCACAATAGGTTAAGCTCATAATTATTCTACTAATACAACATAGAGACTATAGTTCTATAGTTTTAGTCACAAACAATGACTGGTATATAGTGCAGGTATACAGTGAAACGCCAGAGACGTCTGTTGTGCATGTTATTGTTTTAAAAGATTGGAAGATAAGCATTTAACCAATGAATAAAACTTTAAATGAGTTATATTTTACATGTCTTTGTTATGTTTAACACGAAATTAAAGTTTTTTTGGTTATTTTCCTGGACAAGTGGTTTTGAGTTTGGACGAGTACTTTTCGTTAGGCACTTGTCCGCAAGACGAGTTGTTTCAAAAGTCCTTTTCCGGAGCCATACAGTGTACAAGACTTGAAATTCGGATCTCTCCTAGTTGACAAATGAAGACATCACCGAACTTGTCAGTCTTCAATTAAATCATTTTGATAATATTTCTAAATCCACATTACACATTTAATAACGACAGGTATGTTGGTAAGAACATCGAGTTGTTTTTATGGATTACAACTGTTTTATTTATTACATACAACGTTTCAGTGTGTACCGTCTTTCCAGTTCCTTGGTTCCAGTTCCAATGGCTTTAAACTTGCCATCAGCTCTTACATTCAAGCGAGTGAGTGAGTGATTTGGGGTTTTACGTGGTTTTCTCCTGTTAGCGTTTAGACCACAATGACTAAGCTTTTAATCGTGTGAGAAGAACCTCTTCTTTTCTATTTCGTCCACGAAGAAAAGTTGTATCATTAACTCGAGGCTTAAGTCCATGAAGGTGACGGCCGCTCTTGGCCATGTCCCATTCAGTCTGCCATTTATCAAATACTTTTAATTTTAATCTTGGAAATAGCTCACAAGGGGCAGGAAGGAAGTCTGTACAAGCTGTGAACTGTCGATAGCTATCTTAGCGCCTGAGTCCGCTACCTCATTGCCTCTGATAC
>JAUELE010063679.1:0-15521 GCA_031471655.1 Diodora aspera
TGGTGGCGCAAGAGGTCGTTAAAGAGGAGGTCTAATGGTTGGTTAGCGTGATTAGGTGATGGCGCTCTAGCTCGTTAAAGAGGTCCAACGGTTGGTAAGTGTGATCAGATGGTGGCGCTTTAGGTCGTTGAAGAGAAAGTAGATTGTTGCAGCCAAAGTCATTTATATCGGGTACAGCCACTTCGGTTTGGCAAATATGCAAGACGTCCCTGAGGTAATTTTTTTTTGAACGGTGGGTTGATTTCCATGTTGATGTGCTAGTCTGCACATGACCTGGTAGCCATGGCATTACATGGATATGTTGCTGATGATGGACCTGGGTCACAATTCTGGCACGATGGACACGGACATCAGGAACGATGAAACGTTGCCAAACACGTCGTGCAAATGGCGTCAAGAGAAGTGCAATGATGTTGTCCGGTTGTCTCCGACCCGTGACTGCCAATCCAACCCCAAAGATCGCGATGTATGACGAAAGAGTCTTTTCCTTCGGTCATGGATGTTATATTTTTCTCTTGATCTCAGGAGAGACAAAACACGTCCCGCCAGCCAGAGAATTTACCGTGAACTAAGAGATCGATACATTAGCATTGCGCACCCACGTACGCAACACTATTAACCGCATTACTAATTTACAATAGCCACGCGTCTAGTGTGTTTCATATGTTCTCTGTCCTGTCATGGGAAGACATCGCTAGAACTTATAACCATGTGAAATAAGCACACAAGGCGAGGTGTGTTCGCACGACCATTTTACTTCTTGCTCGTTTCTACAAAGCTACTCTCACACACAGGAGAGCTAGGGAGACATCATTATTTTTTTACACCTAAGTAGCAGTCCGTGTTTAATCACGTCACATCTCTCTTCTCAAGAAATGAAATAATAAGTCCTTTGTTTCCGTTCCACTATCTTGCTGTATAAAATGTCCACCAGCAAAATTGATGCAACACAATCACCAGATCATGTTTTCACCACCAACAAACTATTTGAAGAAAACAAATAAAACAAATTAGAGTCACTGTTTTCATAAAAATAAACAAAAAGTTAATACTTTACAAAGTCACCAAATCTTGTAGGCGGACTCACAATTCGTCCACTTCTTGTTGTTAGACCTGGTTTTGGGGCCTCTGGCACCACAGGTTGTTGCACACTCCTGGAGTCAATGTTCGAATCTTCGGTTGGAGAAGTCTCAGACACACTGTTGTTCTTCAATGGTAACACAGCTGGCATCGGTGGCTGTATCTCAATGTCAGCTGTATATTGTGGAGGCAGTTCAGGGCTCATTCTTAAATGTCTGCGATTTCTTCTCAACTCTCTTCCATCTTCACTCTATAGAATCTCACATGTTCCTTTCCTTTCACACAAGCTTTTCGCCACAACTTATCCTTGTATGGCTTCATACAAACACCATCTCCTTTATGTAACTCTGGCAAGTCTCTGGCATTTCTGCTGTAATACATTTGTTGTTTCTGTTTTCTGTCCTTCAATTTTTCATTAACACCAGATACAGTCTGAGGTTTCAACAAACGTTTTGCAGTGGGAAGCGTTGTTCTTGTCCTTCGACTGAAAAGCCTTTGTACCGGTGAGCTTCCAATACCTTCTGAGGGCACATTTCTCCAGTCTAGGAGAGCTAAATAAGGATCTGCACCAGCCAATAAAGCCTTAGTCATCAGTCTCTTAGCTGTTTTCACCGAGCTTTCCACTTTACCATTTGACCGTGGATATCCAGGTGATGATGTCACATGGTCAAACTCATACCCTTTGACGAAGTGTTCAAAAGCACGGGAATTAAAAGGTGGCCCATTATCTGAAAAGAACTGCTCTGGTATCCCGTGTCTAGCAAATTGAGCTTTTATCTTCTTAACGATCTCTGTTGCTCGCTTGGAGTGCAACCTGTCAATTTCAAAGTAATCAGAGAAGTAATCACAAGTAATCAGATAGTCTTTTCCTTCCCATTCGAAGAGATCACAACCTACTTTCTCCCACGGTCGACTCGGTATCTCATAACTGATTAAAGTCTCCTTCTGTTGTTCTGGCTGCACAGAATTGCATATGTCGCATCTACCTATGTAGTCTGTCAAATCGTTGGTCATTCCAGGCCAATAGATCAGTTTACGTGCTCTTCGAATAGAAGATTGAGTTCCAATGTGACCTTCATGTACATGTATGCGTTCCATCATGGCAAAGCGAACCATCTCCGGTATCACAAGTCTCTCTCCTTTGAAAACAATTCCATTTTGCACGGATAGCTCGTTGCGAAATGTGAAGTATTCGCTGATTTCATAGGGTACATGTGTCTTTACTTCTGGCCATCCCTGTTGAATCACAGATTTGAGAATCACCAATGAGGAATCACACATGGTAGCCTTTTGTATCTGGTCTCTGGTTTTCTCTGAAACGGATACATAGTTGATCATATCAATCAGTTCTGTTTCTTGTTCAGTCACAGACCTACCAACCAAAATCATAACATGATTATTGTCATCAGTCTTTATAGTATGGGGTAAGTATGCTCTACTTAGTGTGTCTGCAAGAAACATTTGTGATCCCTTTTTGTACCGTACCTCAAAATCAAACTTCTGCAGTCGCATCATCATACGCTGAAGACGTTTTGGTGCACTGTGCAGAGATTTTCGAAGGACCGACTCTAGTGGCTTGTGATCGCTCTCAAATACAACTTTCCTTCCATACACATAGTGTTCGAACCTTTCCATCGCAAAAACAATTGCCAACATCTCTTTCTCAATTTGTGCATAATTTTTTTCTGCACTGGTGAGAGATCGAGATACATATGCAATAGGCTGACTGTTTTGCATCAGACATGCACCAAGTCCACTTTGTGATGCATCACACTGGAGTACTGTCAGGTCTTTGTCATCAAAAAACTTCAAAACTGGCGGTTCTGACAAGATGGATTTAATTTGGTTGAGGCACTTTCCATGAACATGTACATCCCATATGAAGTGATTCTCATTTTTCAACAAGTCACGAAGTGGCTGTGTAATTTCTGACAGAAAATTCACCATACTCAACAGACGCTGTCAGTAGGGGGTGGCATTCTACAGATTGCTTCCACTTTAGAAGGATCTATCTTCAGTCCTGAAGATGACAGAATGTGACCCAGGTAAGAAACTTCTTTTCTTTTCAGTTGTAACTTTGTTTTGTTCAGTTTCAGATTATTCTCGCGACAGCGATTCAAAACAGACACAATCTTGCGATCATGGTCTTCGTCAGCTTCCTCATCTGCTTCGCCCACTCCAGCAATCAGGATATCATCGTGTATGACTTGAACACCTTCTAATCCTTGGAGCGCATTAATCATTCTCCGCTGAAACTCTTCTGGCGCTGGGAATATGCCAAAAGGCATACGTAACCAAGTGAGATTTGAATAAGGAAATTGTATTTATACTCTTTATATCGTCATGAAGAGAATTCCACATTTTATGTGCATCAGATATAAACGAATTTTGAAATGTTGTAATTCTTGCAAATGGTACTGTCATGTTGGATTTGTTACGTAAGTTATAGGGAGTGACCAAAGATACAGACTAGGGTACGATATCTGTTAGATATGAAGGACAGTTATAACTGACATTTAAAAGTTGTTAATGAAAATTGCATATAGGACGATGTCTCAAGTCAGTTTAAAATCAACAAAACACTTGTCGTGAAGTGCTGTATCGATATAAATTCTTTCCTTTACCTGTTTTGAACTTTTACATAGATGTATTAAATGCTCCATAAGACCACAGGGGAACAGCGCTATCACTAGATCCCGAAGAAGAAATTTGAGTCCTTCATTGTTAGCTGAAAAATGATTCAATAACCCAGTTCAGCCCAATTATTAAGTACTTTCGGGCCTTTCGAATTCGTTAAATGATTTACTTCTTGTTTGCAATATTTTCGCAGCATCGCAAAAATGGCATGTATAAACATCTTGTGATCACTGTTATCCTGATGAACCAGGGTCGGTAGGAATGGAACTATAACTATTATACAACACACCATACATTTCTAACACGGGATCATCGCAGGTAAGCAGTGTCCCAAAATAGTCTGTACCAGCACTTTCGGTCCAAGAGCGGTGGTAAATTACTGAAAAGATGATCGGGTGTTCCATCTTTGATTGATCACTACACGCTTATATATCAGATTTCACGGCATCAAGCCATCCCGATCACCACAAAGGCCCCAAAACTACATAGTATGCATTTGCGAGTGTGGCATGCCCAGCAACACCCTATCAACATGTAAATGATGGACTCTAGGATGTGGATGACGACTAGAACACTGTCCGTTTTTCGGTACCATTTGTTATATTATGTTTCCTGTTGTGAGTCAATTAAAGTGACATTTTGATAAGGTATGACGGCTCTCCAAATATATGGTCCAAACTTCTTTTGTTTCCAAATGGTCACGTGATGCACGGTTCTTCATTATTATTGAACTCTGTATAATTTTCAGTGATGAATGTGGCATATCCGTTGGTCAAATGTTGCTCTTCTGACACCCCCTTTTACTCACTGCTGCTGTAGACAAATGTAGCCAAACAAATGTATACCGTGTGGCCTGGTCTTCACTGCTTGTGACCCGAGATCAGATATACAGACGAAGTCCCCTAATGTTACTTGTTGACCTGCACGAAGATTACGTAGACAATAACTTGTGCACAGTTGGACATATTTGTCTGCCTTGCACGTTTGTCTGACCCAATTTCTAGAGTTTATCACCAACAACTTGCATACAGTTACATTAGTTGGGGGATTTTGAGGGGGGGGGGGTGTTCTGGCCTGGCTGTTGTCATGACTCAGCAGACGATAAATTCACGTGAAGCAGAAAGTAACTGGTAGTTTGTGCGAGGCTGTCGTGAATTCAGAAAGTGAGTATGTTCTCCATGCATTTTGTTGATTTCAGGCATGTCCAGAGCAATATATCAAACTGGGTGAATTTCAGTGGCTACTATGATTCTGCTATCTGGGTGTACTCTCCGGTCGTTTTGTCATTTATGCAGATAAAGGACATTTTCATTTGAGATTATCTCTGGCCTCTGGCATGCGTGTTGTCGTCACGCGATGTATTTGACAAGCGACATCATCGGGTCATAAACTTCATTTGCATAGCCAAAGATGTTTCTCTTGCAAAGTATTTTTACGCCATGGCGTGAGACAAACTTTTTTCTTGGATAATTACCGAAAAACTATTTGCTTTTTAAAGTATTACGTTAGACATTTAATGTAATTACAGAAATATAAAATGTATTAGAAGGTTGGGGGCAGATCCAGACTTTTGTTAAAAGGGATGCTGGAAGTCTAATCCAGCACCAGACCCTATTCCCACCAAGCTGGTGATTTCCTTTCTCTGATCTTGTTCCCGTAATAACCAGACTAATCAACCTCAGCTTTGACATGTGAACGATACCTGACGTTTTAAACAAGCTGTGGTGCGCCCTTTGTTGAAAAAAGACAATCAAGATCAACACAATGTGAATTTTTTTAGACCCGTCTTTAATCGTCCATATGTCCGCAAAGTCCTTCAGAAAGCGGTTGATATCAGGCTTAGAAATCACCTCTCCGAACATTCAATTTTGGACAAATTTCAGTCTGCTTATAGGCAGAATCTCCTTGGGAAACTGCCTTGCTGCATGTTGTTGATTATCTGAAATGGGCAATAGATGATGGAAAAGTCGCATCCTTGACCTTGCTGAATTTATCTGCCGCCTTTGGTACGGTTGACCACACGATCTACTCTCCCAGTGTCTCGTTGAGTATGCTGGTGTCGTGTCATACCTAAAAAACCGGAATCAGTGCATTAAGATCAGAAATACATGCTCGAGAAATGTCACACTCCACCCTGGGATTCCGCAAGGTTGTTGTTTGTGGTGTATACAGCAAGACTGGCAGACATTATACGCAGTCATGACCTACTTCATCATTCATTTGCTGATGACACGCAAGTGATGGACAGTTTCCCTCCAGCGGGCTACAGTGACTCTCTCGATCGAATAGCAGCTTGTTCCACTGATGTCAAATAATGGATGACTCAAAACCTCTTGAAACTAAATGAGGACAACACTAAAATTCTTATCCTTGGATCTAAACACAGCTTAGGAAAACTGAGTGTTATACCACAGCCAATAGATGGTGCAATTATTGAACCTGCAGATAGTGTCAAGAGTCTAGGCGTTTTCCTTGACAAAGAACTAACCATGAAGAAGCACGTAACACACTTGTGTAGGATATGTTCCTTTCATTCGCGCTCTATTGGCAACATCCGTCACCTGCTCACCATCGATGCTGCTTGTGCTCTTGTCCAGTCCCTCGTAATATCCAGGCTAGATTATGCAAACAGTCTTCTGTATGGAGTAAGTGAATTAAAAGTTGTAGGGGACTCCACGGAATTGTTTTTAATTCATAGAACCTTTGAGCTCTGAACCAGCCACTGGGAATTAAGGTCAACGTGAATGTCATAATAGATTTCATAATTATAAACTGAAAAATAAAAGCAAATGTATATATTCCTGCAAACTATTCATGTGCTCTCTTGCCTCGTTCAATCTATGTATTTTTTCAAAAAATCTCTGCAAACTATTTATTTTTAAAATCGTCCACCGTCTACCCCACCCCCGCTAAAAGTCAAATAGTCGTTCCCTTTCCGATCCTTGACAAAGGTGACATGACGTTATACTTATACATCACAGAAATGCAGTCTGTTGACATTATTGATGACGGAGGGAACATCTGTGTTTCCAAAAGCTTGAAAGGGCGAATTTTCCCCAACTTCCCAGATACAACTGCTATGGAAGGTCTTGCCTCAATCAAGATTCGGCCTGTTGACGTCATACTCTGCTCGTTCCCCAAATCAGGTGCGTTCAGGTAAAACAAACGGTGCGACATAAATGACTTAACTTATTTCTCTGGATCATAACTTTGGATTGGATACATTTCATGCTTTGTATCATTATTATCCTGATGCGATGATGCTCAGTTTAGATATTTAGTGTCTTGGGGCGGCAAAATGGCCCTTCAACTAAGATCAACGTCACTACAAGGTCATAACTGATTTCTGTGTCCAGGTCATGACTACCCTATTTTGTCTACCTACTTTTTCCTAAGTCACCATGCGATGGAGAGTCAAATGCAAACTAATAACCTTAGGAGCAAGGACAACGTCGATACAAGGACATATCTGCTTTTCTTGGTCCATTACTTCTGTACCTTACATCCGATTCTTTACTCTGAGCTCAGAGAGTTATGCGCCCTTGGCGGCAGTCAGATATTGCAAGAGAGGTAACTCTGCCACTGTGGACTATTTGCAACACATAACCAGTCTGTCTCCATGACAACGATACCTTCTTTCTAGAATTAATGTTTGAAGAAATATTGTTGCCACATACATGTATATGCATGTAGTTGTAAATGACTTTCAGCTGAATTAATTATCACCTATTTGTGCATATTCTTTTCACCGTAGGTCTATGCTTACAAGCGTATCGTTATAATTATAAGATGGAATATTGTACAGCTTTTTCATATCTTGAATGTTAACGTTATGCGAGATTGCATGCAGAAACACGAACCATATGATTGAGTCGGTGTCCCCTCAGGTTCAAAAGTGTTTTCTCAGACTGAAAATTATGATAGTTCAGACAGTCGTACATGGCTATGTTTCCGATTCATGGTTATGTTTCCCTGTAAGAGGTATATCTGCGAAGCATCTCACAAACAATACGTTTATTTTGCAGTAATTCGGTTTTACTGCAAATCACGTCCTGGCTAAGCTAAAAGGGGATGTTTTTGCCTGAAAAACAAGGTCTAGTTCAGACATTAGATTAAAATTTCTAAGCTGTTCTTTTTTTGTGTTTTTTTGTGTTTTTAAATAATACTTTGTTAACGGCAGTTTATCCTAGTCGGAAAACTATAAATATTTAGATGATTGGCCGGTGCTCAAAGTACATTAAAACTTCAAAATATTTTTAAAATCTCGAATCTCCGAGACAGGAAAGGAACACATTCGAGTAATGAATTTAGACTGGTTAACTGGATCGAATTTACAGATAAGATAAGAATATAAATGCTATTTACAAAATATTTCAGGATTAATCAATACTTATTGTGAAATGCAAGTTTACGGAAGCTTATCATTACTATTCTAATTGTCTTCTAACCAATGAAGCGCATCTGCACACTTGAACATTAAACATCACTTTTGTTTTCCTTGCAATGCACAGGGACACACTGGCTGTTTGAAATCACTCGGGCATTATTGACGGGCAAACCAATAGATGGAGACGTCAGTATAGGAGACACTTTTATGGATATGACACCGGAAGCAAAATATGCTGACCAACCCTCTCCCAGAATTCTCAGCACGCATGTCAGACCAGACATGCTTCCGGCGGATATTTTCTCAAAGAAGAATAAAATCATCTTGGTCATCCGCAACCCAAAGGATGTGGCAGTGTCTCATTATAACTACATAAAGAAGAAACCATTTACTAAGTATGATGGGAAATGGGAAAACTACGTCAGGCCTTTCACACAGGGAAAATGTGAGTTGGTAAGATTAAACCACACACCTTCGAATTTCAGTTTGGGTTACATTCAAACATGTGTGGCCTTTAATGAAGTAAAATCTAAACAATGATGTCAATACAAATATTTGTTTGTAACAAATAAATCCGTGTGCCGAAGTGGCCAGCACACAAGGGGAAGTGTTAGATTTTCAAATGATCCTGCAGCAAGTTGTTATGAATGCCCTTGAACGTATTTGCACGGCCAAGTGACACAAGAGCCTCTCCGAAATGTACTCACTCTTGAGTTGGTCATAAATATAAATTTGATGAAATAGAAAATATTCCTACTTGCAACTGTTTGTTGGCTTTCTTTAGTCAGGCAGATAGTTATGGCAGTGTATTCACCATATACATCTTTAATTAATGAATATGCATGTGTATCTCTCAGTTGCCTATGGGTCGTGGTTTGATTACTATCGACACTGGAACTCAATACAGACTTCTGACTCCGACTTGCCCTTCTTTGTTGCATCCTATGAAGACATGAAACAGGTAAACATGTTCTTGCCTTACCTACACCCATGTTCAAATGTGAAACTTTCTAAAACGTCATGAGAGACACAATTAGGTCAAAGGTGTTAAATACATGTACGTGTATGTTTCTCAGGAGTATGCCTTACGCAGTTATCTTATCAAATTATTGGAGTGTACCAACAGTTGGGTTAAGGGGTGACATCCAGGCAGCCGTTGCATTCACGTTTGGTGTCTACACTATCAACTGGCTCCTAAATACGAGTCGTATGGCACAGGAATTCAGCTATTTAATAATTTTAACTTTCGAAGGCTTTGTTCTTTATACAAGATGTATTTATGACAGTGTATCAGTATTTAATATTCCCTGAACGAAGACAGATTTGACTTGATGCATCTTAAAAATTAATACCGTGTCTTCAAGTGGACTGACATTTGAATTATGTAGAAAGATTATTTGATTTGATTCAGAATCAAATAGAAGAAATTAGAAGACTTTCAGAGTTTCTGGGAGTTCGATATACTGACGTCCAAAAGAAACGACACAGATATAATAATTATTGCAACTTTTACCAACTCTTGTTTTTGTGTCAATTTGCATCATAAATGCTTCTACTTTCGTGGAATTTTATGTGGTTCGTATCGTGCTTAAACAACACATTCTTGAATAAATATTTCTGAAAAATAACAACATTTGTTTGTTTTTTCAGTCGTCTCTGAAAGCCTTAGTATAGTTTCTTTTGAACGTCAGTATATCTAAATGTTCGAAGCATTTGTTATTTATACGAGATATATGTATGACAGTTTGTCAGTATTTAATGTTCTTTGAACGAAGGAAGCTTTCACTTGATGCATCGTTACAGTTAATGCCGTGTCTTCAAGTGGATTGACATTTCAATTCTGTAGCGAGATGATTTGATTTAATTAATTCAGAATCAACTGAAAGAAATGAGAAGACTCTCGGAGTTTCTGGAAGTTCCTAGAGATGACGCGTTCTTGTCAAACGTCAGCCGCCAAACATCGTTCGACTCGATGAAAGACCAGAGCACATTAAAAGAGCTCTTCAGAAAAGGTGGGTGGGAAATGGCTCCGCTTTGAGAGGGAAGAATGGTTCGAGTTTATCTTTCAGTGTGATACTTCCTCATGGGCGCAAATGCACCAAGAAGGAAGATAATTGGAACAAAAGCCAAATACAATTATTTTAATCGTTCTCAGGGCAAAGCTAGTGTACATGTATTAACAGGACATGATCCAAGTCGAATCTCTTATACTGTACAAAAACTTAAGAAACATTCAAATCGGTCTAAGTACAACAACGATGTCATTTAAATAACGGCGAAATCCTAATGAAACTAATGGATGGTTAACTACATTTTATTCGCCGAAAAGTTTATTTATTCGAACTCGAAACAGGTTCTAAATGTCCCAATTTGAGGGATGTCGTCGTTTTATGGGCTATAGCTAAAACCGTCACAGATCAAAACGGTGACGCGCCAAACATGGCGAAAACGGCGACAAACCTATATGTATTTATCACTTGTACTATTGTATGTATCACTAAGTCTTGTACTATTGTATTATCACTTGTACTATTGTATGTATCACTTGTACTATTGTTCTGCCGACTGCAACACCAACCACTCCTGAAGAACATGTATGACGAAATATCCATATCGTGTGAAGCAAAATATGTTCTCACCTACTTTACAACTTGTATCAAGTACAGATTATCTGTCGTGCACAAGTTTATGATAATATGAGAACTGTTATTAATTCTGGGAGCACATATACTTTTGCCTCTGTAACTCAAGTTCTCTATACTTTCAGGGCAAGTCGGGGACTGGAAGAACTGGTTCACTGTAGCCCAAAATGAATGGTTTGATGTCTATTACAAAGAACATTTCAAGGATATTCCATTTGAGATCAAATTTACCCTACCTGAAAATGACATTTAGTGACATTGATGGTGGGGAGATTTTACAAATCTACAGTAGTAAATGCTTAGACTTGGATTGTTCTATACACCCGTAAATGCATGAGTGGAGGGCGTGTTTGCATTCATCCCTTGACGTTCTTAAGTTTTAAGTTCCTATTGCTATGATCCCGTTGCATCCGTCAGCAATTACTCCCATGGCCAACAGCAGGTTTTGGTCAAGAGAATTTTTGTTCAAACTTAAGTATCCATTAGGCACCATCTTGACGATTTAGTCCGGGAGCATGTGCAACAAAAATATGTCCCGTGGGACTTTAGTTGTAAAAGGAAACCACCTATATAGGCGTTTAAAGGGGACTTTAAGCTTCAATAAAAACTATGTTGACAAGTTGGCATCTTGTTCTGTTTAAAGTTATAAGCCATGCGTTTTTGCGTCTCTTCCTATCAATCCTTAATCAGAATTACCAGATGCTTTCATCATTCTTGCATTTGGGCTGCTTTTGTAGATGGTAGACAGTTCAAAGAATGTTAAATTTCACTCCTGCACAGTTTATCCTTTTCTTTTGTGGGTATAAAGTTTAAGTATTCACAATATAGCCACAAGCTATGACAAGAGACAGATTACGCCTTGTGCTCCAGACATGAGTTTATCGGGTTTATCGTTTCGCACAAGATCAAGGGAGACCTTGGTGATTTTATTGTATTCAGGGCCACAGACCCATATACAAATACATAAATGTACATATGTGTAAATACATGTGAACAAGCGAATGGTACCAGGTACATACTATTCAAGACATAACGTGTAAGGGAACAATAGGAAATGACGCATCTTACCCACAACAAAATAGAGAAGATATTTAATGTGTTTGACTGTTATGAGAGGTTATTTGCTGACTACGTAGGTGTAAACTATGATACAGGAAAAGGACTGAATTAAACTGTAAAGGTGTTGTTAAATCACTAAATTGCAATAATCTATTTAAATTGTGAAGCGTGTTTGGAATATTATGCAGATATTTACAACGTGGGGAGTTATACATAGGACATTCAAATGTGAAGTGAAATTCATTCTCTATACAATTCACACAAAAAGGACATAAACGTTGATGTTGTGGTAATGTATAGTAGCGACCCTTATAACACATTAGTTTATTCAAATCTAACCGAAAACGAACAATACAAGTACGTAGTTTTCCATCAACAATACAAGCAAGGTATTTGCCAGCAGTTAAACATGATTTAAATGATCTATACATATCATACCGTGACAAGATTTCCAATGCTATTGAAATATGTAAATTGATACTTGTTTGAATGATCGAAGAAATTCCATCTTATCGCCAACAACTTGGTGCAACCAAACGTAACTAAAACCATGAGAAAAAAAGTACATGTAATAATCTTATTTTGGACGCCCAAGTAATGTCTTCATATTATCATCACGGTACATTAACATATTGTACTATTTTTTGGATATTCAGTCCTCAGTCAGTTCAACCAACTTCAACCAGTACTTGATACAGCATATGTATGAAAAGACATAAACCTTATAATTAGGTGGACAATTGTTAACATGTAAAAATCTCTTGCATGCAAGGAGGTGAACCTTTTCTAAGCCATGATAAGTTTCAAACCCCATATCTCAGACGCATATAATAAAATAGGTTGAATTTGGGCATCAAATATTTTGAAAAATACATTTGGCGATGTGATAATAATCTTATCAAGCACTACAAATATACTTATGAGGGCCTTTTTGGCACGTACTGAAAGGTCTTTGACAAGATTATTTAAGTTCATATTGTAATGAAACAGAAAAGCCCAAATACTTATAGCTGTCTACAACGTTGAGGTGTGAGTCATTGTAAAACCATTTATCTTTAGCAGATGTACGGCCGTCTTTCCTCAATATAACCACATTTGATTTGTCTACATTTACAGATAATTGCCAGGTATCACTGAATTTAGACAAAATGTCAATTTGCTTTTATAATCCAATCACTGAATCGGCAATGAGGATTACGTCATCTGCAAAAAGAGGTATAAGATTTACTGACCCTTCCTCCTGTGCTCCAGACATTCAGTTTATCATTCTGCAAGGGAGACCGTGTTGATTTACTGACCCCTCCTTCTGCATCCTCCATACTCTCAGAGTCCCGTGTCCCTGTGACACTACGGAACCTGCGCCGCTGTTGCTACAGTGACACTGACTTTAGAATATTTGGCTGTTCGGGTCGCTTTCAGGGACTGTCCTGAACTTTAGCTTCCTGAAAGCATTTGGGGTTCTTGGGTTGCTGTCTCATTTCAGTACATGTACATCCCGCAATGTCTTCTGGAGAAAATGGCGTTCCTGATGAATCTGTTGTTTCTGTTCTTAGTCTGGACACCCAGTAGGGAATATCTTCAAGGAAATATGGCTTTGAGTCTATTGTAGTTCAGGAACATTAGACATACGTTTATGTATATCATATGCACATGTTCATCATTTTTTCATGTTATAAACTTATGTTCTTGCCTCTTTCTTATAGGGTTTCATATAACGGTTTTACATGAAAACTACTTACCTTTTACACCAATCTCACATACGGTGCATTTATAATTAATATGTATATTTCTTACACCGATCGAGGGTATACTGCAGTATTCACCCCTGCAGCTTCTGTTACACATCTCCGACTTGTCTACGGTAACCCACATAAGTCTCCGACTTGTCTACGGTAACCCACATAAGTCTCCGACTTGTCTACGGTAACCCACATGTACTGTAGGCCTTACTATACATGTACATACATGTATGTTTATATGTTCATATATATGTGTGTGTTGGTATTTTTTGCAAGTTTCTAATCTTTGTATATATCTGCGTCTGTCTAATAATTATAGTAACTTCATTTCCAAATAGCACCTTTGTTTGATACGGCTGAAACGATGAATGCCACATTCAGCACACCTGACGCATGGTTTTTCATGCTTTTCTGACCCCGTTCCGTGTTGTTGGCCGTAATGAATAATAATTAGTTTAGCAGTACTAGTGAGTGGTTTGCATATAAAATGACTTAGAAATATTTATCCAAATCATCAGTACACTAGTATTAACCTTATGTGTGTTTGAAGCAATTACATAATTGTTTTATTACAACATTTTAAGGTCAAGAGTTGTGGATGAAAACCGACTGGCTTTAAATGTTCTGACAATTAACCTTTGTTGTATGCATGATAGCTGATTGCCACTTACTCGCGCCTGATTGGCTGGGTTCAACTACTTGTCACTCTTTCTCAAAGCTTGACAAGCAATGTCACGTTCGGCCAAAATCGAAAACCGATGTTTAGACCTCTCATCAAACGCGAATCACCAGCCGCTGGAAGATAAATCTTGTGTTGAAAAGTAAACACACGAAGATTATGCCAGATGCATTGAAGTGTGTTATAACAGAGCACGAGGACAACTGCGATTTGGGCAGATTTGAAAGTTGAAGCATTCTCAGTCACATCCGCTTTCGCACATCTACAATTAGAACCGGGGAACGATTACGCGTGTCTGCGCATGCTTTTGGTGTGGGAGAGTGACTGGCTGGGGACGTTCACGTGGACAGAAGTCACTTGCGCATGCTAGCGACCTCTGGCGGCAGGCTCCTCAAAAAGTAAGTTCCTATAAAACAAAAACCTTAAATAATTAAATTGTATAAATAGGCATGTAAAGTTGAATATATTAAAAACACATTACAAAGAATCCAAAGTATAGGCACCCGAATACACTAGCTAGGGGCTGGTCTGGGGAAATCACATCTTGCCTGGCATGTGTAATCCGTGTTGTACACGTGTTTTGTTTTATACATGGATAGCTATTAATACTTACCCGCTCCTCTGCAACGTTAAAGATGAGACGCCTGAGCGAACAGGAGATACTCGGAGCCACTGAAATACTTCAGACTGGGAGAATGCAAGTCTACACAACCGAACAACTGCTTGTGTCACAGTCTTTAATCAGTCGACCATGGGACCAGTATAGATCGAGGCACAGGACGCGTGCAACACAGTCCCTGCAGTGGACGTCCAAGATGCACTAACCGACGAAAAGACATAATCTTGGTGAATCAAGTCCTGCTTAATCGACAGTGCATTGCTACACAGCGGATATCAGCACACAACACTATCAGCACGCAACAGGGAACCGTATCTCCACACAGACCATAAGAAAATGCATGCTGCTAATCTGCGAGCCAGGCTACCATACATGTACATCCAACTGCCGCTTACAGATCGGCACAGGCAGGCTAATAAAGCTCTGATGCACGGTTCATTAGATATGAAGAAATATTATCGAGCTACTCCCAGACAAGCTTTGCTTGATTGGCGAAAAAACTATACTGAGTCAAAAAAGAAACTTCACATTCTTTCTTCAGGGCACGATAAAAGAACAAGAGATGGTAAGATGGTTAAATTATTATTATTTCATTGCTGAGATGTGTGTGTGTGATGTACTCGATACACTGACAGTGGCACAATCAGTTCCATAGGCTACACCGCCGTTACAAACCATG
>JAUELE010063790.1:1114-15520 GCA_031471655.1 Diodora aspera
CAATAGGTTGATATGCACATGCCCCCCCCCCCCAGTCTCAAAACGTTATCTTAGGCCATGATGCATACATATTAAGAGTCTTCTATTAACTTCTTTTCCACATGCGCAAACGTAAAATCTTCGTCAAAACTGTGATTGGAGTTTTTGAAACAAGGGTCATTTTCATCCCGAGAGTAGATTCTAGATCAGCAACATCACTTTTACCTCCTTTAACTGTCAGTAAAAATCTGTTCGTTTTTGATTAGGTCCACAAATTAGTAGTTTCCAATTTTGTGTTTAGAAATACAACAATCATTACGGCGTTCATCCCTACTACTTGTGTTTAGAGAAGGACGGCCAGACTCACAGTGTTCTGCTTCTGAATAGTAATGCACAAGGTAAACATCCGTCAATGCAGTTCGCAGTTCACCTTTGACAGTTCTCTTGTTCCATATACAATCTTCTCGTGGTGTGCATATCTCACGACTCTATGGCCATACTCATCACTTCGAATTTAGAGCATAAAACCCGCCAGGCCTTTTTGCCAGCCAGTATACGATACTCTTTAATCAAGATTGTTACTTATATTTTGAAATTTATAACAGTTACCGCCCTTTTAGTTACGTAGGTCACTTTACAAGTACAGTATATACTCTTAGCAAACTCCACAGTTTTATTCATTCTCCTACAAAGCATCCCTGTATCCACTGCGGCAGTATATTAATTTATAAATACGTATTTATAATTTTGACAAACTGTTATTTGGACCAGTGAATGCGTGAGTCTTACTTATGCGATAAGAGTGAAGTAATTCTCTGCACTAAACACTGAGTCATCGTCTTTATTTGATCATATTATGATACTCTTTGGGACACATTTTAAAACTCTAATTCAACGTAAATAATTCTATGTTCAATACTGTTTTAGATTACACGTTTTCGCCAGCACCTATGTTAACATACCGTACAACTGGCGGCATCCTCGACTTCTACATGTTCCTTGGGTCGAATCCCGGAGAGGTTACACAGCACTATACCAGTGTAAGTAAGAGAAGGACACACACACACCACCAGGCAGAGAGTTACTTACGTGGCTGCCGCTATAAAAAAGCGTTTTCAACCTTCCTGCGTAGACGTCTAGGTGTTGTCACCAGTTTCACTAAAATAAACTATCAATCAGACATGATAAAAGTGTTTGCCTAATTAAATAAAGCTTGTGGTCACGTGCTACGTTCACGAAGGTTTAGGAAACTTTGAAGAATAGCCGGAAAATTCGAATGAATAATATTTCACTCCGGGGTGAAATATTCACAGATGGCTTTTCAAAGGGTTATTTAACCGACAACCGTGCTATATCTTTTGTCCATTATTCGTCGTATCTTCATAACTTTATGTATATTTATCATTCAAAACAAGACACAATGAGTTTGACCACGTACCCAAATTTAACTTTGAGACACATAATGACCCTTTGACCTGTGGCTCAAATTCTGGTGATACAGTACAGTTTAAAACTGCCGATGACATGCATGATACCTTGATTTTCTTGAGCTCTCTGAACTGCGTCAGTGAAACATCACAATCCTATTCACACTGTTCGTAACATGTGCCTTTGCAGATATTTCTTGCTGTAATTGAAGCTACTTAAGCATTTGACTCTTTAAAACTCGGTACTTCATTTTTGCAGGCTATAGGGCGTCCTTACATGCCGCCATATTGGGCACTGGGCTTCCAGCTGTGCCGATATGGGTATAATAACTTGGACAACATCAAAGCCGCTGTCCAAAGAACAAAAGATGCTGGAATACCACAGGTAAAGAAATGCTTCATTTTCTAACATTACCAGAACAAAGCTATAAAGTTCGTGGTATGAAACATTCTTATTAATCATGACATTTATTCAGCATAAATAAATCGCATTTTAGTACACAGAAATGTATGTCATGTTGTAGAATGTTTAGTACGATCATACTCACGTAATTTTATGAACGTTCAATCAAGATTATGTTTGCTAACGCGAGCTAATGGCAATGTGCAATTAATATGAACTTTTCAAAACCAGGTTCCGAGGGTAATGAACAAAACATTGCAGCCTTAAAACTGACGTGTTGATTTTCGGATCATCTTGCATACATTAATGAGGTTTGCTTGTGTATAAATACACAATTTAAAAAGTTTCATAATATGTCTGGCGTTTACAGGATGTCCAGTACGCTGATATTGATCACATGGACGAGAGGAAAGACTTCACCATTGATGAACAACATTTCTCTGGCCTGAAGGAATATTTCAAGAGCTTACAACAGCAGGGCATGAAAACAATAATAATACTGGTACCTTCTACTGCCTTATCGAAACCATTCATTCAAATGCATATTTTGGTAATATTATGCAGATCTAAAGACGTAACTGATAACGACATCTTGGACTTTTGATGATGTTCAAGACCCTTTGCTCTCTGAACTCAAATAATTCAAAACACAAACTAAATTATGATGAAACAGATGCTAGTGTTAGTATATCAGATGTCACAGCAATTCCCTTTGACTTACGGAAATATCTCATATAACATAAATTATAACAGCTATTTATAACTACTTATCACCTTAACCTATGCCGCGTATAGCGGTTCGGAATGGCACACTGTACGAAAGGTTTTAGACGTTTTCTAATGCTCTCCAAAATGGGAAATTTAAAAACCACTATTTATTGACATAACCGAGTCACTCTGAATCTGGCAAGTTGGATGAAAATGTTTATATGATATCACAGAAACCATGACATCTACGATCAAATTCAAAGTTTGCAAGATTGTAATTCATGCCCGCTATTTACCCAATTTATTCAAAATCGAACAGGACCCAGCCATCATAAGCAACGAAACGAACTACGCTCCCTACGATCAAATGAAGGGCGTGAAAGGGAACATTATGTGGCCCGGGCCTCCTTATGTGATCCCACAGGACAGTCAAGACTCGGAAGGGGCAGTTTTGGGATATGTAAGTATGGATCAATCTACTGTTTAGATACATTATAGGAAGTCAGAACTTTTACATCAAGCAGCGAGTGTCATAAGGCTGCTTTCCCCTTCTATTAGTTTGTACCAGCTTTTCAGAGTTTAACTATTTACAAGAAAATGATTTGTCTGCATTCAAGAAATAACTTCAAATGTGTTTTATAAATTGTTTAGAATTCCTAGAAATAAGAAAGAACCAAACAAGTATGTGCTGCGTTTTGATTAAACCTGACTGGCAGCTATATTCCAGTGCGTCACCAACATGTCAATCATTTATTTGATAGGTCAAACTGTTCATCAGTATAGTCTTGTTTCGATATCAAGTCATAAACATCTGACCAGTTTACACTGAAATAGTGAACGAATCTTAATAACATGTATGTATTTTCTCAATAATACTGTTGAAAGGTATTTTACTTTATTAATGTTTAGTAAGCAGATTGTGCCTATCTATTCATAGGTTTGGCCGAAGGGTAAAGTCGTGTTCCCTGACTTCTTCAAGAACGAAACAGCTAGAGTTTGGAGAGAACTGGTTACAAACCATCACAGCAAGGTTCCTTTTGATGGTATCTGGATAGTGAGTTTCTTACATAACTCTTTCCCAATTGAAATACATGTACATTGTATTGGTACTCTGTCTGCAATACCAAATGGCATCAATAAAACAATGTTTCCAATATTTGACAAGGGTCAAACATGTATTATTTTAACCATTTAAAAGTAAAATTAAAAGGCCAAACATAAATACGAAATAAACTCTGTATAAATGGGATGTGATCGTTGAAAATAAAACATTTTGTTATTCGTCCAGGACATGAATGAGCCGGCTAATTTCGGAACAAACGAAAAGAAACCTTTTAACTGGCCAGAGAAGGACACACCTTACTGGAGTCTTAAGTGTGCTGAAAACAAGTATGATAGTCCACCATACAAAACCCGTGAGTAATTGACATAAACGAGAAACGCTACAGCTGACAATTGAGTTAATGCAATTCTTTGAAAACAGATACCAGACACGCCTAAGAAGTACCTAAAATGTCCCACGTGCAAATGTGAAGTAACTGGAAGTTGCAGTTAGACGCATTTACTACTACTACTACTACTACTACTTTTACTACAACCATCAGTGTACTACTATTGTTACTGACCCGAATACACCTACGTCTGCTGCTATAGTCCTGCCCTATGACTGTGGAATTTTGTTAATTACATTTTAAAGTCTTTAGCCAGTCTACTAAAGCAAGTCTAGCTAGCTTCTATTTCACATATGAAACTCTGCATTGTAGGAGCCAGGCTCTTGATGGAATAAAACTTAAATATAAATAAATAATTAAAAATATGTCATAGACTACATGTATTTTAGTCCGCTTCTACTGCTATTACTACAATTGCAACTGCTACCGTAGTTACTACTACTGCTTCTTCCACTAATTCCTACCATCACCATGTTAGCTGCAATCAGGATCCCTTCTATGAGTACTACAACCTACTATAATTACTGTTGCTACAATTGAAACAGATGAATAACGATTAGGCTATAATATTAATGCGAACAGCCGTCCCAATCACAACAGCACTGATACAAATACTGTGACATGTTGTACCAGGTGCTGCGTACAACTACAACAACAACGATCGTGATGGACGTCTGTCGGACAAAACAGTGTGTCTAGCGGCTCTACAGGGAGACAAGGGGGAATACAGACACTACGATGTTCATAGCTTGTATGGATGGAGTCAGACCCTACCAACACTGGAGTAAGAAACCATCAGTAATTTGATTTATTTTGAACCATGAAGCAGTATATAATGTTGAAATGTTAGGTTAAATTCGATATAACTCATTTACACTCTGTTTATAATTCTCTTGTTACGAGTTTGAAACATAACAAGAATATATCACAAAATGAAAGGTACTTGAACTGCCTATGACAGCAGGTTTTCATTTTCGTAATTTACGGCCGAAGTAAATGTTGTTCCGATTACCCAGACTACGCCCAGATTAACCATTAGGCAAATAAGGTACGTGCCTTAGGGCCAGCCAAAAATCCAGGCCACACAAAAATAAAGTAAAAAAATAATTTGATAATTATCAGGTGGTGACAAAAATGCTTTCCTTTATTTTTTTGTAATAAATGTTCTGTTGTTAAATTTAACTTTCCTTTTCTCGGTGAGCCGAAAATATCTGGCCACCTATCCAAATGTGCCTTAGGGCCAGCAGAGCTTTAATCCGGCACTGCCTACACCCCCACCCCGAATGTTGATACCGACCCTATTATTGTTAGGGCCATGCAAAAGCTATTTCAGTCATATTAATATTATTTCATTATAAAATACATGCCAAAGATCGGTACTTTAAAACTGACTAGAATTGTGAAAAAAATAACTAAACGTACCATGAATCTAAACATGCAGTGAACGAACGTAGCCTTCTTATCATGCACCTGCACATTTCCTCTATTCATTTTACAAAATGAACATAATGTGTTAGTAAAAGTCAGTCCCTTACCAATTATTACGACAGGTCATTACATCCACTCTTCAGTTGGTGGACTGAGTAGATTATAACTGTAACGTTGCAGTATTATTAGTAAAAAAAATATTTAAATTTCCACCGACCCACCGACCCAAACTTGTACAGAGGTGAAATCAGACTCACATTACTGTTTTTGGCTTAAATACATTGTGTTGGTTTTCAGAGGTTTGCGTGGAGCCACTGGGAAGAGAGGAATGGTGATAAGTCGGTCTACATTCCCAGGAAGTGGCAAACATACCGGACACTGGTTAGGTGACAACAAGAGCGACTGGGACGATCTTAAAATATCCATCATAGGTGTGTTACAACTGCATTTTTTACAACATTGTTTGTTTAACCAGGACGGGCCCAACAATAACAGAATAGTTACTTTGCTTGGAAATATAATCCCAAATAAAACAACAAGGTTGTATAATTTATGATCATTTACTGAACTGCCACTAACTATTCGCTGTATGTCTTGTAACGAATATGTTGTTTCAATCGAAATAAACTAAATCGGTTGGTATGAACGTGCCTTATGTCCATACAAGGTAAAGGCAAACTCCTTCTTTTATGTTCATTGAATTCAGGCATTGAGTTCAGTTCTCTCCTTAGGTACGTAAAAGAGTTGGTTATTGTGTAAGATAGGCGGATACATACAACAGTGTGTAAAGGCGTTCAGTTAGACCACCAGACGCACGTTTTACAGGGCCGGAGACCGTAGAGAGGGTAGGAGTGGAGAACCTATATGTAGGAAAATGAGCACTCTTAAAAACGAAACGGTAGGCGGACGTGATAGAAGCCAAGCCGTCACACGATAGAATGTATGCCCGACTATGATCCCTAACATATATATTAATATTTAGCAAAAATGGCGACAGATTGTAATCTTTATCTTTAAAAACAGTAACACCAAATAATTATTACAAATTTAGCAATTTTATCAAAATAAGTAAGAATAAACGGAAAACTAGAAATCGAGTGAAAACGACGCCATGTTTGTTTCTAAACGTAGGAAGTTTCTAAACGGAGTGCTAACTTTTCTAAGTTATGGGCTTACTTTCCTACGGCCTATAAAAGGGCACCGCTACTTTTCCTACTTAGGGGCTACTTTGTCCGGCCTTATAAAACGCACCTCAGGTACAACATAGATTAACAGTGTATTGTATATCTACACATTTATGTCATTGCAGGAATGCTGGAGTTCAACTTGTTTGGCATCCCTTACGTAAGTTTCATGTAAATTAACGTATTCTCTAAATCACATACTCGCTAAAGGAATACAGTATTCCGTCCCGTTGGTCCATACACCTACAAAATAAATAGTTAACTGAACTATTGAGAGATAATCAAAGGCTTAACTTACCTGTGTGCATGCAGGTAGTGGATTTGTGAGTGTGCCTGTCATCATTTCAAATTAAATCTCAGCCGCGGAAGCTAGTTTTCAAGTGATATGAGTGTAATAACATTAAACATAGGAACTCTCATTCGTGAACTATATTGGACGGAAATTGTTGTTATGGAGACCAAGAAAAATGTATCAAGCGGAAGCAAATTGTGAGCTGAAATAGGACTTTCTGAAAGACTATTGAACATATATTGCATCCTTTCTGTCTGTCTTTAGATAGGAGCAGATATCTGCGGATACTTTGAAAACACCAACGCAGAATTGTGCACTCGCTGGATGCAGCTGGGGGCCTTCTACACGTTTAGCAGGAACCACAACGGTCTCAACAACATAGTGAGACTATTTTAAGTGATTTTGTTCATGATCATGTCGCTGAAATGTAGGATATGAAATCAATGATAAGAAAACCAGTTTAAATAAAATATGTATCCGCAGACACTATGTATGTGCGCGTTTTGGTCAGGTAGCTGCTGAGACTCTTGTGTAACATTGATTCGAAGCCTATTTCGGTCACTTCACTTGCCATATTCAACTCACTGGCAACGTCCAATAGTCCCCTGGAAACCAGATGATGTCAAACTCATGTGGTTCAGCAATAAATTCCCTTGCACGAACATGCTTTTGCTTTTAAAGGCCGAGGTTCAAGCCATTTATATGTAGTGGGCGAAAACGAAGCACAAACCAAAGCCTAGATGTTCCAAGCATGATGTTCCAAAACTGAAACATGGGCTGCATGAGCAAGCGTTATTTGATTTCAAGATCAAAGAAAACTTATGTTTGTTCTAGTGAAGGTAGTCAAAATTATTTTAAAAATTAAGACTGACACGTAAATATTCATAATGCATTTGATACCTTGGGATGTATGAATAGTTTTAATGATGTTTGAAAACAATTTTCTTTTTGAAAAAAAGAACAATTATATTAAATTTGAAATGTTATACTTGCAAGGACCAAGACCCGGTTGCACTGGGTGAACAGGTGGCTCGAATGTCACGTGATGCCATCGTTACACGTTATTGGTTGTTGCCTTACCTCTACACTCTGTTCCACTTTGCCAATGCCCAAGGCGGTACAGTAATTCGACCACTGCTAGAAGAGTAAGCAGGTTTTATTCATACTTATTTATGTGTGTTTGTTTTCTGTTTGTACACACGTGCTTATGTAGAATAGTTTATTTCGGTTCGGTGATTTACTTTGCCGAGGCAATCCTTCAGGTAACCTAATGCACAGGATGCACAGGCATGAAGAGATAGAGAGGAGAGAGGCCAAATGACAGAAAGCAACTCCCAATATTAGATAGAAAGAAGTGACAACACCAAATCTCTATTTAATTAACCTTATAAACGAATAATAGGATTATTGAAGTCCTATTCTTTCAACGTGAAAAGAGCAGTGGCGGATCCAGGGGGAGGGGGATTCAGGGGTTACGCCCCCCTGGAAAATAAAATACGGAAAATTGTATAGTAAAGAGTCCTCGAAGCTCGGATGGGACTGAAATTTTGCATGTTGGACCCTTCCCGTTTCACAATCCTGGATCCGCCCCTGAAAGAGCAATACCTGAAAGCTTCTACAAGTCCATTTAATGAACTATGTCGTTATTGTTTTCATGGCAATGCCCTTTTCTTTTCGATCTGAAGATTATTGGGAACATGAACGAAAAGAGTCACAATGTTATTCAAACCACTTGCATAGCTGTTACCTTTCTTTTTAACAGGCAGTCGTGTACGAGTCATGACTCATTTAGTACGTAATGTATTATTACAATTAACGGGTATTCAATGAAAATATTATATTCTTTACCAGCAGCTTTCTAGGTCATGATTCCAAGAATACTTTTCGCTTGTAACACCTGAAAACGTACACAAGCTCTACTGCTGAGCAGATAGGACAGTGTATAAAGCATTCTGTTCAACTGGACCGTCCCTGTGCATCAACAGGTCCTTTACTGTTCATATTGCCGAGATATACAGTAACATTTGGAGTGATGTTTGAAGACTTATAAATTATCCTGGTACCTCCCAGCAAACGTTTCTGACAAGTGTCAATGAATATACTTGCAGGTTTCCGACAGACAACAAGGTGTACAGTATGTACGAACAGTTCATGTGGGGACCAGCTCTGTTGATTTCACCCATTTTACACGAGGTATTTTATTTCCTTTATATTGGTGTAATGAAGACAGGTTGATGCGCATAAACAGTAGTTCGTAAAGCGTTCGTAAATTGACGAAGCGCAACAGCAGGACATTTTGAAATTTAAGTGACTAAATATTTTGGTTATGATTATTCTCAATATTCCAGTCTCAATATTCCAGTCTCAATTCTCAGCCTTTCGCTGTTGATCGTAAGATATTACCGATGTGTTCAGTATATGAAGTATTTAAAGAAGTTGGGCAGCTTTAACTGAATTTCAGCAATAAAGATCCAACCTGTATAAATGAGCGTGTTTTAATTTTGGTTCACCATGTTTGTTTCAGAAACAAAATGAGTTACAGTTGTATCTTCCAGAAGGGCGGTGGTACGATTTCTATACAGTAAGTGCCGGTAATTGAAATATAACTAAAATAATGTTTTGTTTTGCGATTTGTTTTATTTTCGGACGCAACCGCAACAGTAGCAGAACAGCTATTTTTCAAGGAAAAGTAATCCCAAATAAAACAAATTATGTTGTATTTGATCATTTCCTAAACTGTCAAGGAATATTTCACTGACATATCGGCTTTGGGAGCTGCGACAATTACATATCAGGAGAGTACTGCATGTCGACTACTAGTATGTAGAACACGCAGTTGTTGAACTTCGTTCTTAGCGAAGTCTCGGTGGCTGAGGGGTCTACGTCGCTGATCTTTAGTGTTGGCGATGGGTGCCTCACCCTGAGGGCGCGGGTTCGAATCCCGGATGGGACTCAACCGCAACAGTAGCACAATAGCTACTTTTCAAGAAAATGTAAATAAAACAAATTTAATATATCATTTCCTAAACTGTCACTGAATATTTCACTTCTAAGGATCTGTATTCCCATCTACTCTTCGCTGCCGTTTTCAAACCCTGTTTATTCAAATTAAAACGAACTGAGGTGTTGAAGACTCAAACAACTCCCATAATCATTTAAGTCATTCAGTTCAAGTTGTTATTGTAGTTATGGATTTGATTTTCTTACCAATAGCTAAAAGAGGTAACTCGAGATGGGGGACTGCAGAAGGTTCTACCTGTGACACCTGAGAGCAAGATACCTCTTCACCTGAGAGGAGGATACATCGTCCCCATGCAGGAGCCGGGCAGTAGCACACACATCAGGTATACAACGACGGAATACTTGACGTTGTGATTTATTATCTTCAATTTGGGAGTTACTAGGATTCCTTCAATACAAAGCCAGTGGACCACAAGAGAAATGTAAAAACATGTTATTTTTGTTGCAATGTACAGAATCTTATTCAGAGGCACTCTTGAATGCTGCTATTTCTTTATTTGCAAGGGGGCACGGAATGGCGCAGTGATTGGCGCGTCGGCCCAGCAATTTGCCACCCTTGGCGGTTGTGGTTGGAGTCCGACCCGCACGGGCACTTCTCTTACAGCCCCAACACAGACGTGATGTTCGTGAGATCGTGATTGCCGAAAACCAAGTGCTTTTCGGTAACATCAAATTCCACTGGTGTATCTAATATGTTTGACGAGTGTGTGTGTTTTCAGATTCGCCCTTTGATTCTTGAGTAATTCACGCTGTTCTACACCCTTGGCAAGTTGCAGAATTCTGATAAAAAGTTGATAACATGTCTATTTCAGTCGCCAGAATCCATTCACCCTCAGAGTATCTCTGGCCGCTGATAACACCGCTGAAGGCCATCTGTTCTGGGACGATGGGGACTCTATAGGTAAGTCGCGAAATCCATAACATCTCCATTCTGCCATCTAATAGTTTAATTCCACAGATAGCAAATCTATAAATACAGAGAAATGTGATATCACAAAGAAGGGAGAGAGCTGTTTGTGACAATGAATGAAGGCAATGGAAGAATAACAAAGATAAAAGCCTCATTAGTAGATGGAGGTGTAAACGTCTCATTTCTTTGATCTTTTTATCGTACATGTTGAGGAGGGTAGTTCCCTACCGATATGCAGGAATCGTTCTACATATATACGCCAGACGCTACGAACAAAATTATTGAATTGTCTTTCAAATAGAACAATATAACCCAAAGGATAACTTCCGAGTTCGCAAACTGAGTTGTCGTTTTCAGATACCTTCGAACATGGACTGTACTACAAAGCCTTATTCACTGCGAAAGAGGTAAGTACTTGGTGGAGATACAGGGACTCGGGTAATAACCGTTACCGAAATGAGGTCGAAAATCTCTTGTGAAAAAGCACAATCCTGTTTGATTAATAGATTAATTTCTTTATACGTATACATTACCGTCTGAAAGTTGTGGACTACGTATGTGACTCGGGTTATCCAATGATACGGTTCACAACGCCACACCTTTAACAAATGTTATGCTGAAATAAGTAAAGTAATATTGTCAGTCGTAGTTTTATAACCGAATTTAGAGTAGCGTTCGCAAAATTAAATGAAGTGAGTAAAGATTCCTGCAATCAATAATTTGTATTTTAACATAATTCTTTAGAACAACAAACACTTGTCAGTGCGAGTACAATATAAAGTGCATTTACATGCATTGATAACTGTCCTAGAATGGGAAGGTTGTAAGTGCCGTCCCGGCCCCTTGCTCAGCACATACAATTTTCTCCTGAGGCTGTGGGTCTCAAACCTTTTTGTCCCATGTACCCTTTTCACCATGTCATCATTTTCTGACTCAAAAGTGCATTTCCAACAATATGCATATATCATCTGTGGTCCCAATTTCCCCATCGAAACCATAAAATGCTCCCACCTGCCCAGCATATTCCCCAACCTGAAAACCCCTGTTCTCGGGTAACATGTTCCGACGTTTGTTTTAGAACCATCTGAGTATGAACATTGTCCACAACGTTGTTCCGGAAGTCAACAAATTGTATATATCCACAATCATTGTCACTGGCGTGGAGTTCACTGTCAACCTCGTCAGGCTCAACTCGGACAACAGAGATTTGAAGTTTGATTATTATCAGGCCACTAAGGTAAAGCCACGTTTTCATTATGACTGTGTGTTTAGCGGGAGTTGATTTCTTCGCTGTTTTGTAGCGTCTTGCATTCAGTAAAACGGTCAATATGAAAACACCTAAGCTAAACAACACAATAATTGTACGTTTTCCTTAGGAGAATGCAAACGCTGATTTAGAACGCTACATGGAACGCTGATAATGTCTGCAAAGGTTTTGTTTAACTTTGTCCCCAGGTTTTAAATATAACAGACCATCTTCCGTTGGACGTGGAATTTGAGCTTTTCTGGACGTAAGTATCACATATTTATATTCTTCTGTCATATAATATAATTTCATAATACAGATCTTTTGTAATATGTTATATGGTATGCTCTTATCACAATGTAATAATAATGTTGTACTTAATTAACTTTAAAGTTTCGATGTGTTGCTACCGAATATATTTTTACCAAAATATATACACCAACCAAAATACGTCATTTTCATTGTTGCCTAGGAGTAGAACTTGAGGATATAAACTCGTTATCGAAATATTTCCTAGTGAGTCAATATCAGATTCAGTAATGTAAAATATTCCCATATTCCACTTACATGTACATGAGAACGTTTTCGACAAAAATGATCTGATCGTGCCTCCCACCCCAACCCCTTCCAGATCTGATGGTGAATGTGTAAACTATTCCCCAAATTCGTCAAATTCTTCCATGTCTTAGATGTAAGATCCAACTACTCTCCAGATAGAAGACTGCCATTTGTCATGAAGATGAGACGACGTTATTGTCTGCAGACTCTTCTCTTTGAATATAATCCAACTGAATATCTGGTTATATTTTTCTGCAATATTATTATATTTCAGAACTGCCATGAAGAGTGATTATGAAAAGATAGATTGTTACCCTGAGGTTCTAGGCGGTGTTGTTGAAGTCAATCAGACAAGCTGTGAACAACGCAAATGTGTCTACAGTGATGCCCAGGATCCTACTGTCCCGGATTGCTTCTTCAAACAATCAGGATACGGTTACACTGCTTCAGGACCTCGACAAGACACTCCATTAGGATTTAAAATACCTTTATCGAGGCGCGCTGATTCTCCCGGACCCTTTGGTCAAGATGTAGCCAACCTGGTGTTTGAGGTTGAAGAGCTTGATGACCATCTACTGAGATTTAAGGTATTGATAGAATAATGTGGAATCATTACAAATACTGTTGAGTGCATCTTGAGAAAATTATCTCTTCAAAGCATTGACAAAAACACCCGACTCATGCTTGATTTCACCTTTTATTCTGACTATAAAGTGTAAAATTTGAAATAGTTTGTGTCCCAACGGAAACTGCCCTTGCTAGAGTCGAGTTTTTCATTTTTATCTCCCAACATCCGCTTATAGGTTGATAGTCTGACATCTCTACAATATACATTAAACGGGCTGTGTGCAGGGGAGAAGGAAGCAACTTTAGGGGACTGTGACCGAAGGGTCATATGGAGGCTCTCATGACATTTGAAGCAGACATGCAGATCTACTTCAAAACATATTACATGTCAATTAAAATAATCCATGTACATTGTCAAACGTTGGGGGTTCAGCCGCCTACCCCCCAGCCCGCCTCGTCTGCCCATGGTGTATGGTGTATTACCAGCATTTTAAAAATGTCATATAAAGCTTTTATTCACCTGTTGAATGTCGTAAATGAACTTATATTGTGGTCGTAAAAGTCGCTAATTGTTGGTACACAACAGCAACATCTTTGTGAAAGAGGAGACCATTGCTGTGGCGGTACAGAGTTTTATATTGAAACTTTTCAGTTCTATGATAATGCAACCACAAGGTATGAAGTTCCCGTATCGCTGAACCTGCCAGATACAAAAGCTCTGGAGCCGAGATATGAGTTGGAGGTCACAAGCAATGATCCATTCTCCTTCCGGGTCAAGAGAAGAGGCTCCGGGGCAATTTTGTAAGAGATTTTATTTCTTTCATGTACATGTTGGAAAAGATAGATGTATATATGTATGCATGTAGTTGGGTGTATATGTGGGTCTTTAGTGGTGCAGATGGATACATGGATAGATGTCTGGCAAGGGTGGTGAGGGTCATTGACGGAGTAGTGCTTATGGGCCCGGAAGAGATGAGGCCCAAGAGGAAAAACAAATTGGTTTAATTGAGTGTATTTTAGATCATATTCAGCACGTTTGAATGGCGACACATGATTGGACGCCAGCTTTTGCTATAGAAGCTTCACTTATTGGTCGAACGAACGAACGAATCTTTATTGTATTCAAGGCCACAGGCCCATATACAAATATACAACCAACAGTGTTATGTACAACATATTACACAGACACACATATCAGTTCCCTTGTGCAAGGTATCGGCTTCGTAAACGTA
>JAUELE010063901.1:0-15501 GCA_031471655.1 Diodora aspera
AATCACTAAGAAAGCATTCTCATCGGTTAATTAACGCCGTCACGGTAAAGTGACCACACCATGTCGACAGGCCGGGTTATTTGTTTTGTCGACGGCTCGCAACAACATACTTTTCATGTGTCGACAGATCGGGCTGACACCAATTGGAACGTTCATTACGAGATGTATATTTCGCTTGTTAATTAACACATCAATAATGTCAATTACGCAATTGACAAGGTGCTAGACATTGTCGGCGATATAGCCTCCCTTCGGGAGGCAAAAGCCGACGTTAAATAAGCTGACTTTTAACTAGGTGCTAGACTGGAAATGGCCCGTTTTCTTTTATGTCTGCAACTCACAACCATATATCAGTTTACATCATGCAAAGTTCCGCTGGCTGACAGTATAATAACGGTTTGCAATTGCGTCCAGCGCGGCAGCCTGTGTCTCAGCTCCCTCCCCCACCCTCATGTCCCCGAATGAATCACTTCCATCGGACCGTGTCCTGTATCAGCACAACTGGCAATCTACCTGTCCTCATATTCCAGCCTTTGTTCCCCGCAGTCGCTAACAGCGTTGTTTGGGCTTAGTCACTGAAATAATAGCACTACAAACCATGCACGTGCACGCACGCCCGCTGCACGTCACTGCCTTATTCACACGAAGTATGAGCAAGCGTGTGTAAACATTGACATGAATGACAGACTGAAACTTACATGGCGCACGAGGAATGCTAATAAAGGGACCAAAGGTCAACGTGAACTTGGATGAAATTGACATGCAATACACAATCATTGTAATTATTTGCAAAGATTCATTATCAACAACAATAAGGGAAAATCTGACAGAATGAATCGAAATTATTTCCGTTCAAACGATCTCTATTTCTCATTGTTCGAAAAAAAACAATTACAAGCGGAATGAATAAATATTTTAATAGATATTTTATAAATGAAACAACTTAGTATTTTAAGAGACAATATATATAATCTCTGACACTGATAAGCCTGAATTGATTCACAATTACTGTATATCACATATACTCTTTTATTATTTGAAAAGAAATACATTTTCGTTTATACTTGTTTTGGGGGAAAATCTGAACAGTTCCAAGGAGATCGAGTTAAACTAATGAGATACCCCCAACACTTTATTAAATTATTTAGTTTTCGACTGAGTATTTGTGCAAGCTGGATTATGCGAGCCAATTTACGTGTGGCGGCAAGCAAGGTTTTGTGGTGTTTAACGTCGAACAGATGGCGCTCAGTAAATACGGGGACATCTGCCTGAATTAGCTGTGTTTGAACGTTATCATTCCGATCTCGTTTGCATCGTAAAATATGCGCTGAAAGTCAGTTGGTGGTATGATTAAAACACCAAATGTCGCATGTATTTTAATAAGTATCCATGTTCCTTTCTATGATTATTCATTGTTTGTTGCTAATGGAATTTATTTACATTTTTATTATATCATGGTGTTGGCATGTCGTTGAAACAACACTAAAGTACATGTACCAGGAAAATACACGTACTCTCATAGAGAACTGTACTAGGAATGACGTGTTCAAATGAATATAAGATGCGGATTTTCAGTTTGACACACAGAGGCGACTTGTATAAAGGATTTAATATTTACTAACGAAATTAAAGATGGAATGTACATGTATTTTGAAATAAACCATGTTTCATACTTTACAAAACACAGCGCATGAAGCCAAATGAATTTGAAATGTATCCATACATTTATTTTATCGCAGGATCGTTTGGTATATGAATTGAAGGAGATGATGATAATGATGATGGTGTGACAACGTTATCTGGTATGGCAATATGTTCCGGGCTGGGAATCATCATCACCATCATCATCATTCTCATCATAAAAAAACAATCACTCCTAGATGACCAGGACGCAGAAGATAAACACGAAGAAAAAAACGACGACGACGACGATGATGATGATGATCTGACAAGGGGCGATGACAACCGTGTCTGATATGGCAATATGTTCCGTGTTGGAAATCATCATCATCATCATAAAACAAAACACCTCTATATGACCAGGATGCAGAAAATAACCAAGAAGAAGAAGATGATGATGATGATGATGATCTGACAAGGGGCAATGACAACCCTATCTGATATGGCAATCATCATCATCATCATGATCATCATCATCATTATCATCAAAACAACAAACCAAACCTACAGAGAGAGATTGTTTTATTAATGTGTCACACATTGTATCATACAAATGTTAAAACATGAGTCAAAATACGCTGCATAAAAGATCAAATGTCCGGCCATTTGGCCGATGAGACACAGAATAACACAAGCATTAAAATAGTATATAAAAAAAGTATAAAATAAATATTACACTGTTGCTACTATCTGTCCCATAAACCTACTTATAAACCTGCCTATCTCTCTGTCTGTCCCCCGCGATCCCACCTCCCGATGTGCCTCCCGCACACAACCCCGCACATAGCCAAACTATAGTCGACTATGTGGTTTTGTTTTAACATCGCCACAGTCAACTACAATTCAGCCATAGGCAGAGCGATGTACAAGAGGCACACCAGGAACTGGGGCCACGACGAAACGACAAAAAGACAAAAAGGCCAGTTTAGTCGGATTGTACGGCAAGCATGAGGACACTGGAGTCCTATTTACTCTTTAAAGGGTATCTAGCTCTCGTTTACATCGCATGAACATTATAGAGATAAGTGCGGCTATGGGTTGCATTAAACATTCTTCTCGCAGCAGGAATATAGCTTGGTCTACAGGCGAGAATCGGGTAAGTTGCGGATTTATAGTTTTGGCTTCTGCCCACAAGTTATACCTCAGATCAGAGTAAAAGTTACAGTTCACATAATATCTTCAGTGTGTATCTCTGCCTTCCAGACGGGAATATTCGTCTGACACTTTCTAGCTTGCATAATCAATCTGATTAGAACAATTAGCAAGTGTAATTGTGTCGTGTCGACCAGCGCGTCTGATGGCGCCTGGGAAATCGAATTATTCTCAGTCTGATAAGATTGTCACCTTCCACGGTCAGGTATGGTCTTCTGTGATCAGCCGACCACTAGCAACAACTAGCCCATGTAATTTACACTTGCATATTTCACGTAAGGAATTAATGTGATAACTACATCAGTGCTTGTGACTGTTTCGCTTCGTGTAACACAACATGGGTAACGACACATAATTCACAGCTGGCCTACGTAATCATTCGATTGCAGCGATATGAAGATGTCCTATTGTCACGTGCTCACACTCTCTATCAATATAACATTGAGATGAACACCTATTCTATGACTGCAACACCAGTAACTGTTATTTTTCGAGAGATATCTGTGGGTAGATATTCATTATGCTGTAACACATTGTTCTTTCTTATTTCGACCGAAAGTTACTGAACTGAAAACATTTGTGTCATGTTTTAGATAAATTTCTTTACGCATATTATAATATTTTCAGTTTGTGAAGATTACCTTTCCGACACAAGACAGCAGCTTGCCAGAATTCATGCTAAACAGATAATTCGACAAAATCAAAAGTTAGAGAAAGACATTCGAGTGGCCATTTACTACATTATAACATCATTAGAGCCGTTTTTCTCTCAAATAGTTGGCGCGAAAATTCCGTGTATTCTTGTGATAACAAGTAGTAACAATAAAGTTTATTGTTCATACTCGACTCAATTACATTTAAACTATCGTTTCTAAATCTCTTGTCAAGTTTCATTCGCAAACATTGTGGAGCAACACATTTCAAACCCCAGTTTCAGTTCAGTCTCAAAGCGTAATACTGTTTTATTATCAACAACGAGAATAATATTATATTAATATATTATTCCAATATGCGAAAGATAACAATGTATGTTTAAGCAGCATTAAGATACTTAAATGGCATTGGCATTGACGATTATTTGCCTAATTTAAAATAGAAAGTGAAGTCAGACGTTTGATCAAGGTGTTAATAAACGTTTGTATTTGCATTGTTAATGATTAAAAATACTCAAAGGTTTTCGTGCTAATTACGAATTCATTAACTGAATAAATATTGGTAATAGTTCCATGTTTGTGAGAGCACTTTTCACGGTAAGTCTAGCAGTATTATAATCTATAGTGATGAGAACTGAAATCGGAATTTGAATGACTGTAAATATAATTGTCTCGCAATATGTCGAATACATGTCAATTTCATTTTGCATATCACACGCCACTTGTCATAACAACTCTTCAAAAAACTCTCAGCATCATTTCTTTGTTTACACTCAATCGACACGCGGTGTTTACACTTGGGCTGCCCGGCAGATGGCGCCAAGCCTTGTCGTGAATACAATACACTAAATCCTTCATCCAACTGATGAAAGAAGATAAAAATGAAGAAATGTGTAACTGGGCATCACGTGTACTGAGGCGAAGAGACGGGTCAATTCGTTCCCAAATAGACAGATCGATTATTTTAAGTATCGGTCACGAACAGCGGATATGAGATTTATTGCAAAATTAATATTTGATACAAGCCTCGCTTGACCACTGCCCTTTGTGTCACGCATAAAAAAAGACCTAAACTGGCCATCAATTCCCTGGACACGACAATTGGCCGCGGGAACAAAGGTCCGCTCTTGTATCACTAAAAGGCGCTCGTTTGTTCGAGAATATAATTTATAATTAACTAGTATTACTCACGCGTGGCCGTTCCAGGAAAATGTCTGCGTACGTTAATGAAACAGAATTGTTTGCATGTTGAGTACGTCATTGCGGGTGCACGTGTCAAACGTTGAGTCGTCTTTATAATAATCCTTCGTATAGACGTCTTAAGTGACCTACCTTGGTCCTGTTGGGCAGGGCCTGTTTTAGGCCCCACGGGCCCATCTGGAGCTACTTAGGCGGGGCCACTCTAATCCTAGTTTCTGGCTCTAAATAGTGCACCGTAATAGTACTTCCAAAAGAAGGGGATGTTGAAATTGCATGGTCAATAACAAACTAATGATAATAAGTGGTCCCAAAATAATTGTATCTTTACAAAGAAGTAATTGAGTAAACAATTCACCCGGTATTATATTACCTAACCAGTTTCTCTTGTTGTCATGGTCCCTGAAAGAAGGAATGGGTAAGAAACGGAAATTGAAAGTATTTGCGTCAATAGTGCCTAATGCCCCTATTGTTGGCCCAAACACTCATTGATTCTTTGAATAATCGTGCATGTGAGTCTACCTATGGTGCCATCTGCGCCATTCTTCCACCAACGCCTGGCCAAGTCCATCTAGCATGGTTGGTGGCCCTTCACGTTGACGCACACGTCGGCCCCAGATGTCCCACACATTTTCATTGGGGGGAAAGGTCAGGAGAGCTCATTGCTGGCCAGAGCATCCTATGGATACAATTAGTTTGGGACCAATTATTATTATCATTAGTTTGCTATTGACCTTGCAATTTCAATATCCCCTACTTTTTTTGAAGAGTTTATTATTTAACACTCGCTTTTTGTTTCCAAAAAGTGTCAACATATCAATGTAAGCTCTGCTACGTGAGAACACAACATATTGTGCGTTAACTCCCAATGACCATGTATTGACGTACAAAGACATAAGACAGGTGTCTGTGTTTTGTTACTTTGGTAAGATGTTAATAATAATGACTAAATATTACATAATATATTCTATACACAGGTAATTCATTATAATTATAATTAGACGATGGCCATTTCTGTGATTGTGAGTTTGGTGAGATATAGTTGCCTGTCAGTGCACGCAGAGGTGGGGGCTGAGGTCCTCGACAAGTGGTCTAAATCCCGGACAAATAATAAATTTTGAATTAACACAATAAAATGCACACATTTTCTCCGGCATTTTCCAAGACGAATTGTTATATCCCCCCCCCCCGCGCTGGCGCCACCCCTGAGTGCCCAGATAGCTGACGGGACCAATCGCAGGTTGTAGGGACAAGGGTTGAGAGAGACATGACTTGGAAGATTTCCGTCTCGTGTGGTTCTGTCTTACCTCCGTTGCACATCAGCTGCTGATCTGTACGCCTAGTACAGTTTGGTACCTCTGTGCAAAAAGAAACGTCACTGGACACGACCTATGGAACCCTTCTCCAAGGAGTCCGGGTTGATGTTAAACGCTGTCTTTGAAGCGTTTCTCCTGGCCTGGCTTCGGATCTCTTGTCGTCTTGGAGCTCGTCATAGAGGAGTCTTTTGGTCAACCAACTGGCATGCCAGCTACGCGTCCTGAACAATGTAGTTGGCACTGCTTTAGGCTGGCATGGATGCTGGGCATGCTGGATCGAGCTAGTACCTCAATGTCTGGAATCTTGTCACGCTAGATGTTGAGGAGTCTTCTGTGTCATTTCGTGTGAAAGTTGTTCAGCTTCTTGTCAGGGCGTTGATACGCTGTCCACATCTCACATGCATAGAGTAGAGTGGGAAGCACCACTGTTTTGTATACCTTCAGCTTTGTCTCTAGACTCTCCTACACAGCGGCTTACGTTCTTCCAAAGGTAGCTCTGGCCGTTGCTGTTCTCGTGTGTACCTTATCAGCATTACCATACGCCTCTAGTACATACAAGTTCAATAACCAACATTGCGCAATGTTTGCACTTCTTTGTTTGTGCAATACAAAGTTTCGACGCAATTATTCAGACTGTGATTGCAATAGGACAAATATTTAAAGACCGAACCACTCGCTTACGCCAGACAGGTTTTTGTTATTCTCTGATTTAATACTTAAGGTTACTATGGTTTCCGACCTTTCATTATCCTTTCACTGTGAACTGTCTGCACAAGCGAAACTATACAAACACAAGTAAGATTTTAGATCAGAAAAACAACATTCAAAAGCGTTGTAAGCACCTAAACCTAGGAAGCATTGAAAGCACATGCCAAAATCAGCTAACGATCCGTCCTGAAGTCGGAACTGATGTAACCTGAGTGCCACCGAGAAGGTTAGTTCAGCTTCAGCGAAGGCTTAGTCGTTATTTCCCATAACATGGAGCAGGACACCTATGTTTAATTAAAGGCATGTTAGAAGTTATATATAAAACCAAACTTAAGCAACTAGTACCCACGTAAGCCCTGTTCGTTGATTTTCAGAACCAGTTAAATGTGTTATTCTGAAAAAGCACGCAGGCCAAAATGCCAAACTGTGCGGGGCAAACTAACAACCCATAGTTGGCGTATTGTTTCATTCATAAGCTGGAGAGGGAAATCATGCAACCTGACGATTTGTTAGCCATATGGCAAATATCCGCTATCTGCGCTGCCATAAGACTAAAACTAGAAGAATGAAAGGGATTGAAAGAATGAAAGAAACTATTAATGTAATGTATATAGTTTAGAGACATTACATCAAGAAACATGTGTTTTTTTAAATGTGGGGGCGGGGGAGTGTTACCTGTTATCACTGAAAATTCTATAAGACATTTTTGCACCTCTAAGATAATAATAATCTACTCGTGTGTCAATTTTCCACGATAAGTATCATGTTCAGATGAGAGAAATGTGACAATAGCTGAAACACTGACAATGGTCCTGGTGTTCACTTTGTATATGACAATGACAGCAGCACAGATCAGCTGAGGAAATGAGCTTGTTATGGAAATTGCCTCAGTCCAGCTGCATTCACCTGGAGCTAAGGAAATGATGGTAATCCGCGATTAACTTGACGCTGCTTTGTGCTAGAGCTGATTGTATAACTGTTGCACATTGTTCCAATAACCAGAATGGTAATTATGCGAAGATGATAGCATGTAGTCGCACCTTGAGAGCTCATCAACAGTCCAGCTGTGCTGTATAATGATATATCATGACACCCGGGATATATTGCAATTAGTACTAATTATTATGGCTAACAGTGCCATTATTTTTAATATTTTGCGGTATATTATCAATATTATAATCTTATAGTCTTATTGTCGGTCCGTGTAACATTTGACCGTTCAAATTTCCATTTTCATTTTTAAAATTAGAACATTTGAAAATCTTACGTTTGATATTTAAGGTAATTACAGGAATATAAAATGCATTAAAGAGGGGGGAGAGGGGTCAGGGATGGTTCGTGAATTTTGTGAAACAGGGTGTCGGAAGCTTAATCGCATCGAGCGACGCGTGCTAGGTGTGCTATAGGTGGGTTCCGAAGTATCCTGCACAGGAAATCTTTAATGTGTAGAAGCTCTAAGACGCATTCTCCTACTTTTAATTGGGTCAAAATGATTTTTGCAACTGGTCCAAACAAGGCAATATAATTACATAAACGACGGAAGCAACTGCAGAAGGGAAACTATCCAAGGATATCAGGTGAGGGTCCAGGGGCCGCCTAGGCTTTAGGGGTCCAAGATCGTTGGAGACGCGTTCTGAAATATTTCTAGTGAAGATATTGGCGGGGAGTGTCACCCCTTACTCCCTAAAGTCCCCTCCTCTCTTTTCCATTCTGTGACATAAATGAACCAATACTGCAGTGCTGAAGTCCAGATGTGAATTAAACGTCGTTGGGGAGTCCGAGGGTATCCTCCCACAGACTTGTGGAGAATGCTCTAGACGCATGTTTTTGTATTGGCTGGGGTCAAAATGAACTTTGTAACTGTAAGAGTTATCAATCTTCACTGAACTCTTAAGATGCGGGTCGGAGCCAGAGCTCGACCAAGAATCAGGACTAGGATTTAAGGCCAAATGGGAATGTTTGGAAAATATAATAAATGATACATTCATTATAAATTATAAAATACAAAAATGTATTTTAATGTCACTTTATGATAAAAGGAGACTTCAGGCTATGAACGCGCGTGGTGGTGATCGTGGTTGTAGATTTAGAGCGACTTGGGCCATAAATGCCTATCTATCCAGCGCTTAATTTATTTTAATAGACAAATTTAAAACATACGAATGTCAATAATACGAATATAATTGATACAATCGTTTCCGGTTTCATGCACAACATATTTAAATGGCTTTCCTTTCGTATTTCAAAACACACTTGTCACATTCCGATATGAACATCTCATGCGTCCATCGAAGCAAGACCGATCTTAGTGTAGCGCAAAGCGATTATAAGAAGAAACTGGTTTGGAAACTACTTGAGGAAGATAACTTGCTTTTTGCCTTCGCTTGATAATATTCGGGGAAATAATTAGATTTTATACCCAAAACCATACAATTACAGACGTAACAGATAAGCACATTTGTGTTATAAATTACCATCCAAACAAATTAAATAAAAATACTTTCATTGGAACTATTTGGACGTATCACTTCTAAACGTGCGCCACAAATTCGCTTGGCAACACTCGGCTTAATCCGTAAAGGCCTATATGAAATCGGACGCCAATTGATTCCTATTGTAACCCCTCCGCCATGAGCAACCGTCTGCCATGACGGTTCGCGAGACGCATACGAGTGCTCTGCCCGGTCACGGAAAGAGACGAGTAGCTACATCATTTCATGTACTTTTGGCCATGTGGCCTATATACTGAAATAAACTGTCTGTCTGTCTGTGTGAGTAGCTACGAAGGATTTCGAAAGCGTGCTTGGCGAAACATTAATTTGATTTTGGTATTCCAAACAGAGTAAAAGGAAATGTTCTACAGTCTCTGGAATACCGCAGGATGAACAGTTTGGAGAAACTCCCTTGTCAATTATTATGATTTTATAAAAATTTAAGTCACAATGTTCCAATATGAAACTTGAACAGATAAACCTACAGAAGAATTCTTATTTTATTGGTTATAATAATGGATTCTGAATGTGAATACATTCATTGTTTTGGGCTAGCGACTTTGTTAAATATGTGAAAGAGCCTTCAAAAAGTTAACTAAAAACTCGTTAAAGTTAAAGTACACGTATGTCGCACAACAGGTTACGGGGTCAATTAAATAAATTTGTCTTGTCAAACGTTACCCTCTTATATATGTAAACTTCCAATCTGCGTAGATGTGTGATAGAAAATTAGAGGTTTAGTTCAAATTTTTAAGTTTCCAAATTCAAGAAAGTGTACCGATTTTTGGAATCCAAATTTTCAAATTTGCAATTTTGCAAAATCAGTACCGATTTGGGAAATTTAGAAGTTTAATCAAAATCTTCAAATGTTCCAATTTTAACAAAGAAAATAGAGATTTGAATTGTCAAACGTTACACGGACCTCAAACGTGTTAAAGTCCATTGTCGTCATCTGCAGAGGTTAGTCGTCAGAACTTTGGTTAACTATAATCTGCTACTGTTTACATTATATATTTGTCGAGACGGCGGTATAACCCGGAGTATGTAGAGTAGCTTGCCCTTGAATACGAACGTTCCGAGTTCGAATCCGCAAATCGGCATATTCTCTGTTTCATCCAGATCTGCTACTGGCTGCTGTACTTCAATGCCAGGTTTCTTTTTTTTTGTAATTTTATTTCAGGATGACCTGTTACATAAGAAAGGACCATTGCCCTGGGGAGCAAAGAGCCTTATCCAAAAACCTCTACTTGATGGACATTCTGCTTTTCTTTAAAATAAAACACAACACATACCCACACATCCCCCCCCCCCACCACACACATTCTCTCTTGATTGTAAAAGTGCTCTTGGAACGGACATTCAAGATATCATGAACTCTATTAATTATCTTCACAAAACAAACAATGAGACATAATCCACTTTGTATATAGAAATTGTGCTGCAAGCTCTTGTGGTAATAAATATTCTTTTCGATTGTGTACCTCTGATGCAATATTTGAATAAAGTGTCTTAACTGTGGTTGTCTGTTGTTTATTTCTTCTTATAGATGAAGAACTTTCCAAGAGTAAGGATTAGGTCAAATACCTCATCTGTTGTGATGTGTTCCTTCAACCCAAAGAGCACTTACTCAGGACTCAGAATCATATTAAAGAAGTGTTTACATTTTCCAACAACTCTATCAAGTAACGAATTCCAGAAGATTTTGGCATTCCCAAAACAAGTGTGTCAGGGTTTCTACACATCATCACTTGCTTGACTCACTTCTCTTGATTTTGTATTAAAAAAGTGTTGGTTGGTAAGATTCTATGAAGTAATCTGTACTGGAAATACCTCAGTCGAGTGTCCTGAGTGGTTCTAAAGGGTTTAAGATAAACATTTTTCCAAGAATGGATGACAAAATGTTCCTCCCACTTCTGTTGTGACCCGACTTCAATCTGCCTTGAATTGTTCATTGTAAAATACATTTTTTTACAGCCTCTTCTTATTGAGAGGAAATATCTATAAACAGGGGTTTGGAAATCACTGTTTTCAACAGAGTCTTGGGTCCTTGCCCTGATCTTTTTCAGAAAAGATTTGACAGCCTTTATTAAACTGTAAAAATCAAGGAAGTTTATATTCAATGCATATGTTTCTCTTATTTGTGCATATGTCATAACCCCCCTGTCATCATTTAAGAGAGTTCTTACTGCAATGATGCCAGCTGAGTGACAATTAGCTTTATAGAAAGATTTCTTATCTATTAAAATATCAGAATTATGAAATAGTGGCTCGTTTAAGAAACCTTCTGGGAGCTCAGATTTATAGTTACTCATGAATATGTGATACGCTCTCAGACAATCTTTCCAAAAAGCGTTTTTTTTACTTTTGTACTCATTACTTTAGAAAAATCATTTTGAAGATCTGGATAGCATGACATTAGTAAAGACTTCCATTTGGAAAAAACAGATTTTGAAGATCTGGATAGCATGACATTAGTAAAGACTTCCATTTGGAATCATTTATAGCCAACTTATGTATCCAGGACACCTTCAAAGCATCCATGAATGAAATCAATATTTATCATGCCAAGACCCCCCTCCTCAACAGGTCTATATATAAGAGGACTCTTAATTGTGTCTGGTTTTCCATTCCAAATAAACTTGAATTGAATAACAATCTGTTCAGCTGTTTTAAAAACGAACCAGGTGGATTGGGGAGGGTTAAAACGAGGTAGTTTAGCTTTGAGATTCATAAAGATTTGATAATGGCTAGTCTACTTAGAGGTGTTAGAGGCCTTCTCATCCATTTTTTAATAATCTCCTCTATTTAATATAATTTACACTGGAAGTTCAAGTCAATCATTTTCTTTGTTTCTGTTGAAATGTTTTATACCAAGCACCTTGAACCAAGTTGAGTTCCATTATAGATCTAGATTGGATACATATTTAACGTTGCTGTTTCGTTTAGCGCCAATCCAAACCACTTGGGATTTTTCATAGTTTATTTTTAAGCCCGACATTTTGGCAAAAAGGTCAAGTGTCTCAATAGTCGACTCAAGTGATTGTTTACTGCCATCAAGCAAGAACTCTGTATCATTAGCATACTGGGTTATGAGGAATTCTTCTTGATTTATGTTAATCCCTTTGATAATTTTGTTACTTTTGAGACCTGAGAATATCTCGGCACATAACAGAAAAATATAAGGTGATAAACGCCCCCCCCCCTGTCGGCAACCTCTCTGAATAGCAAACCATTGACATTGTACCATTTACTAATAAACATGATTTGATATCTTTATAGAAGATAGATAACCACTTCTTGAGATTGTCTTTAACCCCAACGTATGTTAAAGTTTGTTGCTATGAAAGGCCAAGAGATCGAATCAAAAGCCTTCTTGAAATCGACATTCAGGAACATGCCTGAAATGTTATAGGATTCTGTATACAGGAGAATGTCATATGGTACTCGAATATTATCTCCAATATACCTATCACTTATTAATTTGGGTGGTACTTTTTTAATTCGCTCAGCTATGCTTGCTGACATAAGTTTGTTTGATGTATTTAGTTGGGAAATTGGCCTCCAATTTTTTAGGAAACGCTTTGGCTTATCTCCTTTAGGAATACATGTGGTGATTCCCTGTTTCTGCGTAACAGATAATTCACCCTTGACCAGACAATGGTTCATAGCACTTAAACGAAATGGGTTCAGGTCATTCCAAAAGAAATTATAAAATTCATAAGTAAAGCCATCTGACCCTGCGCTTTTATTCTTTTTTTTTGTGGTTTTTAAACATGCCAAAAATTCTTCTCTTGTAAAAGGACCTTCAAGAGTAATTGCTTGATCTTCCTCAAGGTTTGGCATACTGTCTCCTGGAAGAAGATCCTCTAATGAAACATTAAGTATTTCATCTCTTGATGCATAAAGAATCTCATAATATTGCTTAGCTGCCTCAACTATGTCTTCTGTTTTAGTTAGGATTTGCCCATTTGCTAATTCAGTTTGAGACATGTGTTTACTTACAAAATTTCCATTTTCTAAATTACAAAAATATTTGCCAATTTTTTCTCTTTCATCAACATAAACATAAATGGGTTATGAGGTATTCTTCTTGATTTATTTTAATCCCTTTGATACTTTTGTTACTTTTGATGAGACCTGATACTATATCGGTATATAACAGAAAAATACAGGGTGATAAAGGGTCCCCCTGTTGGCAACCTCTCGGAATAGGAAACCAATGTTACATTGTACCATTTACTAATAAACATGATTTAATATCTTTATAGAAAATAGATACCAACTTCTTGAGATTGTCTTTAACCCCAAAGTATGTTAGAGTTTTTTTCTATGAAAGGCCAAGAGATCGAATCAAAAGCCTTCTCGAAATCGACATTCAGGAAGATGCCTGGAATGTTATGGGATTCTGTATACCGGAGACTGTCATATAGTGCTCGAATATTATCTCCAATATGCCTATTAGCCATGAAGCCAGTTTGACTATCAGTTATTACTTTTGGGAGTACTTTTTTAATACGCTCAGCTATTACTGCTGACATAAGTTGGTATGATGTATTTAGTAGGGAAATTGGCCTCCAATTGTTTTCAGGAACCGCTTTGGCTTAACTCCTTTAGGAATAAATGTGATGATTCCCTGTTTCTACGTAACAGATAATTCACCCTTGACCAGACAATGGTTCATAGCTCTTAAAAGAAATGGGTTCAGGTCATTCCAAAAGAATTAATAAAATTCATAAGTAAAGCCATCTGACCCTGGGCTTTTATAATTTTTTTGTGGTTTTTAAACATGCCAAAAGTTCTTCTCTTGTAAAAGGACCTTCAAGAGTAATTGCTTAATCTTCCTCAAGTTTTGGCATACAGTATCCTGAAAGAAGATCCTCTAATGACACATTAAGTATTTCATCATTTGATGCATAAAGATTCTCATAATATTGCTTAGCTGCCTCAACTATGTCTTCTGTTTTAGTTAGGGTTTGCCCATTTGCTAATTTAATTTGAGACATGGGTTTATTTACAAAGTTTCTATTTTCTAAATTACAAAAATATTTGCTAATTTTTTCTCCTTCATCAATCCATTTTGCTACGGAGCGAACATAAACACCTTCCATTTTCTTTTGTCTTAATTCCTCCAATTCCTTTCTTTTCTGTTCTAAGAGTGGGAAGTCAATACTTCCTCTCGTTTTAGTTATTTCTTCAATTTCTGTTACTACATTAGTTTCTTTTATACTAGTTTTTTTTTCTTATAAGATGCAAACAAAATAGTTTACCCTATGTTATTAGTAATGATACTACAGTCTTACCTGACTGCATTCTGTTTCTTTAACGGCCTTACTACGCAAGTCAATGCGGGTGGACTGACATAAGCGTGACATCCTGAACAACTATTCATCACGTGACTTCGAAGAGCTACCCAAAGCTGGGCCAAGTTGACGATTGCCGGGTTCCTGGCGTACACCCTCCGGCCGGAACGTTCGATTCGTGAAATAGAATCAACTCGCCCCTTCGGGGCTCGTTGATTCTTTTCACGAATCCAACGCTCCTCATGCATTCTCCATTACTGATACTACAGTCTTACCTGCCTGCATTCTGTTTCTTCAACGGCCTTACTACGCAAGTCAATGCGGGTGGACTGACACAAGCATTACATCCTGAACAACTATTCATCACGTGACTTCGATCGCAGGCTGTGTATACGAGGGCAGGGCATCTGTTAACGATGGTGATGCCATGTCGTTGACTGATATTGAATAGTACTAGTTCCATTATGTAAATGCGATTACACAGTAATATAAACATGCGCTGAGTACTTGTATGAATATATTAAACACAACATGTTACCTGGTACTTTTCAAAAATCGACTAATACACACTTTACAAAATTGTATACTACCGACAAAAAAAAACGGATCTAAGAATTTGAATGCAGCTAACGTTGAGGTGGGCGTGTGCAATACCGTGGCGTTGCAGCTGAACGCAACATCCAATCACAATGCAATTGCACATTGCACATTGCACATGATGCATGAACAACACGTGATGCACGATTCGCCGCCGATATAGCCTCCTTTCAGCTGACTTTTAACGGGATGCACGTGCACACAGAAGCTAAACTGTGTCCACCTATTGGAGAACTCACAATCACCAATGCTATTGAGTTGAACACACGCTGAAAATTGCCTCCGAGGCAGTATCTGAATGAAAAGACAAAATGGAGACTTGTGGGTATGATAGAGGGAGGAACACCACTGTGCCAAGTTGCCCAAATATTGGGTAAATCAAAAAGTGTAATTTCACGCCTGTGGG
>JAUELE010064012.1:0-15500 GCA_031471655.1 Diodora aspera
ATCATTTCCTCAGTGTATCAGCCGATACACCTCGGAAAGTGTGGGTATATCTCTCACTTGCCAACCCAACTTGGAAACATATGGTTGATTTTGTTCATTGTTTTGGTGGTAACGGATTTCCTCGTAATAACCCTTGCTGACACAAGTAGGTTATTATAAACTTTATAATAACCCTCCGCAAGAGCACTAGGTTATTATATACTTTATAGTAACCTATAATGAAAGATCGCAGGTTATTATAAACTTTATAGTAACCAACCGGTTTTTAAGCCTGATAAAATACTCCTCCTCGGTAATGCTTGGGATAGTAAAACTCGAGGGAAGAAAGTGTCGGAGAAGTAAGACCTCAGGCTTCGCCTTCAGTCTTACCTTGGAGTCGTGTTTTATTCTATACAAAACTGATGTCCAACCTACCAGCTCTCGTTAATGCCCATGAGTAGAATTTTTGAAAATGAAGAATCCGATCTTGTACCAGTTCCATGTTGAGAGCTGAAACACAAACAGAAATTAGAAATATCCTTTCTCATGAACTCGCCAGGCATTGAACTGGGTCAGAAATATCAAGAAATCTGGCTAACATCATCCTCATCCACAGTCATGAAGCATCAAACTCAACTGTAAGTGCTCTATGTGTGGCATCGGCAAACCAAGGCAGATAACTCTCCTTAATATTAATAATTGGGGGCGGGTGCGGGGTTGGCGCAGTGGTTAGCGCACTTGACTCGCAACCGGAAGGTTCTGAGTTCGAATTCCGCCCGGGTCACTGTTGTATTTTCTGGAGAGGTGAGCCCCCCCTGTAACCACCATGACGATATCGTCGAAATTCGCTTTTTATTTCACGAAACTGTACAGCAAGTCAGGACCCGTCATATTACGGGCGTTTTTGGGCTTTTTCGTATTTTCGCCCCAGCCACTTTATTATTGACCGAATTTGAAAATGTTTTGGGCAGACATACTTAGAAAGAGGGTATCTTTCCTCATGCTTCCCCGTCATTTGGCACTTTTTTTTTATTTTCCCTCCCCCGTCACTAAGTGGTTAATATCATGACACAAATATCTCATACACGGTTTATGTGAGCAAAACAAATGACTACCTACCCAGTCAACAGCTCTCGCTTATGTCTTGATCTGACACTGATAAAGCTCTCAATGTACCGTCTCACACGGAACTTCTCTGTATCATCAACAAGCTGTTTCCATTTGTAGATCATCTCATTCCCATTCAAATCCTTTTTCACTCGTACTACAACCCTTAAAATATGACCCAACTGACGTAAGAAATTGGTCGACATATTGCGGAACTCGTCAGGACTCACAAGCACAATGATAACAAGAGTACCCTTGGCTATCATTGGTGGGTTGGGGTCACAATCGAGACCATCCCAGTCACAATCAGCCGTATTGCAACCTTGATCGCAATGTCCATTGTGATAATTCCTCCTGCAATACTGTTCATAGATTGGGTTACACTCCTTGAGATCTGGGGCACAGTCGAAACCATCATACAGACAGTCTTGCCGATTACACTGCGGGTTGCAGACACCATCTTTAAATACTCGCCAGCAATAAACACCTCCTCTAGCATCAGTACAGTTTGCCCAAGGTTTAATACCATAGGAGCATTCTTTCCCATCATAGTCGCATGCATGAGTGTTGCACACAGACTGAAATGACAGAAACAAAATGGGGTAAATAATGGTGTACATCAATCAATGGTTACATGTACATATAATAGACACATCTATGTAAGTATTTTCATATTTCTAATAATCTCCTTTGCTGACAAAGATGTTAATCAATGCATCTTTATTGGAATTTGCATATTCTGTTAAATCGGCTGACAAAATGTAAGTCAATGTTTATACATCTTCAGTTAGTCTTTTGCAGTTTTCATATTTCAGTGAAGTGAGTGAGTGACTTTCAATTCAAATTGGTTTTTGGCAATCTTTCAATCATATCACGTCTGTGTCTGGGTTCAATCTGCAGGCTGAAAGAGTGGTGCCCAGGCAAATATGAACCAACAACCACCAATTCGAACTAGTGTGATATCCCAAGCCCCAAGAGTGAAGCTTGCTCTGTTGTCTTGTTCAAGCTTGCCCGGTTGCCGTATTTAGGCTTGCAATAATGCCCTGTTCGAACTTTTCATGAATCAAGAACCACCAAGGTTGCTCAATCACTGTGTCAAAGTTCTAACAACTGCAGCCTCCTGCATATTCAGTCTCTATGACACTCACATCACACTGTCCATTGCTGGCCTTCTTGTCACACCCATGCCGTATACACTCTTCCTTCAGCTGGTCCAGGTCAGTGGGGTTGGAGAGGTACGACTCACACTGACTGCCTGTGTAATCTGGAGGACACTTGCACAAGTAATAGCCTGCAACAAACACATGTGAACCAAGTGAATATCATAAGCACAAAACCAATTTGCAAACATTGACAAGCCAAAAACTGAAGTCTAAATCTACCGGTATGCAACAAGAGCCTTCAGGATATTCTGAGATGGTCCCAGTAAATGACGACCTTTAGTTTGGTCAACTGATTGATCAAATCAAGCCGATAAATAAATGTTCAACTAATCACTTGAAGAAAACCCCTTTTATTTAAATAAATGACTTTGCTCTGCTTCAGATATTTTCCACCTGCACACATCACTCTAAAAATCAGTTAAATGTAAAACATGTTGTGTACTGAAGCTGCTATATAAATTATAAACATACCAATATTTTCGAGGCAAGTGCCGCCATTGAGACATGGAGCAGACTGACACTCCTTGATGGCATCCTCTTCACAGTTGGCTCCCCTGACACCTGGTGGGCAGTTACACTTGTAGCCAGAGGGAACAGCACGACATGTGCCACCGTTGTGGCATGGAAAGCTGTCACAAGCTGATGCTGTTAGTTCACAGTAGTCTCCAGTGAAACCCTAAAATAAAATAAAGAGTCCAAATTTGACTTAAAAATGCCTGTTTAAATTTGAAACTACAGAGTCTTCAATTCAATGTAAGTTGAGAATAACAACCAAAAAACAATGATCAACGCCACAATTCAACTGTCAAAATTACACAGTAACTTGTAATCATGTAATCTGTCAAAATAATTTAAGATGTTTCGCCTGGATACCAAATGTTTCCTTATAATAAAGTAGCAATCTGATGCATCTTCCCAAAAAACTTTCAGTACTCCAAATACCCACCTCTTGGCAAGTGCACTTAAGTGTTCCAATCTTTGTCATAGAGCAAGACCCCTCATTCTGACATGGATGTTGATCACATGTGATGTGTTTGTCACACCGCTGTCCTCGCCAGCCTGGTTTGCATACACATCTGAAACTATTGTTGAGAGGCACACAGTCATGGGTACCTCCCTCGAAACATGGATTAGAGAGGCATTCATTGACGTCACCTTCGCATCTCTTCCCAACAAATCCAGGAGGACAGATACACTTGTACGTGCCGATATCTTCCTGGCATGTTCCGCCATTGTGGCAGGTGTTGGGCAGGCAGTCCTTTTCATCAATTTCGCAGAGAAATCCCAGAGTTCCAGGTGGACATGTGCAGTGGAAATCATCGATAGCATCATGACATGTACCACCATTTACGCATGGGTTGGTGGCACAGTCATTAATGTTGAATTCACAGTTCTGGCCTTGGTAGCCCTTGGCACATTGACAAGTGTATCTTCCAACCAAATCCTCACATGTTGCACCATTTTGACAAGGCTGACGTTCACATTCATCAACATCGCTTTCACAGTAACTGCCAGTGTAGCCAGGTTCACAGTCACAAGTGTGGTAGTTGTCCGTGTTGTGACATGTACCTCCATGCTGACAGAGCTGATTAACCGAGATGCCTGCAACATCACATTATAAATCATCAGTTATCCATTCAACTGGACACTTCAACTTCATAATAATTATCAGATTGTTGTTTATAATTTCCTCAAAATAAGCTAAGTTCATGATTTACATTAAAAAAAATTTTTTAAAATAAGAACAGGAAAGCAATGGATTATGATTTCAGCTTCCTCAACCTGTTAGTACTTTGCCAAATTACATGAATAACCCAATCACAGCAGCCTTTTTCAGCCTTTCTGCAGCAGATCTAATATAATTAGATCTTTCACAATTTTTGCCTACTTACCAAAGCCAGTATTAGCTTCAACTTGACAAGGGACTATAATAAACAAGGCACTGGAAATCCACTTTCTCTGGGTGATAGTATCATTCCACAGAAACATGTTGCCGTTTTTAAAATAACATTCCTCTTTCAAGGGCAGTTGCTTACCTTGACGTAGGGCTGCCACTTGGCAGGATACTTCTTCTATGTCACACAGATCACCGACCCAGCCAAAGGCACAGCTACATCTATAGGTATTGGCTTGCTGACCACAAGTTCCACCATTCCTACAAGGGTTCTGACTGCACCAGTCCAAGAATTCCTGACATAAAGTTAAAACAGGAATTAGTATCCTATGGGCAGTATCAAGGGGAGAAGAAAATATTGTATCTCCAGTTTGGTCACTTTCTACAAGAGCCACAAACTAGCCAAAACTTCATTCTTGTCAAAGGCCATGTGAAATATGAGATTTAAACCCACAACCGCCAAACGTCTCTGGGTGCATATTACCACAACGATGACCTTATCCCTATAACTTATCCCTTTGCTTGTACAATACCAGTCATCTCACAAACAGTTGGACAGAAATTATTGTCAACAGCAGCTGAAACATGGTTTTGATTCAGTTTTTATCTACCATGGTCTTGCAGCAATATTTCAACCATGTAACCACGATTTAGTGGCTCCTCTCTCCATGGTGAACATTAGTAAGGGCTGAAAATCCCCCTCCCATGGTTTTCGTCACCCACAGGACATTTGGACGTGCACGTTGGAAGTTTGTGTCTGACCGGGAGGCAATTCCCAGGACCGAATAGTGATGCACCACTAAATTTCTCAGGGTAGACATATGGTTTGACTGTCTCCCAGACCCTAGAGCATTAGAATTTTCCTTTCACAACTATTTCATCAAAATAAATGGTGAACCGTTGAAGTTGTATCAAAAATCAACAAGTATGTCAAGATTTACTTGACCCTCAGCACCGGACATTCGGTTCTACACATTGAGACATTTTGTCTGCCTGGAAGCAGGTTTACCGGTTTCGTCCATCAGGCAGCCGTTTTTCGCCGAGTCTGTCCACCCCCACCCCAACGTCACAGGAATCAAAACCACGACTGTCAGGGCCTCTGGACTGTTGTGCATGTACTATATCACTTCACTAATAAAAGATGTGCCAGTGAGTAATTGATTTTCAATTCAACACGGCTTCAGCAATCTTTCAGCCATATCACTACAGCAACAAAAGATGAATGTGCTTGTATCATAAAACAATCCAAAGCATCTTACCTCACACCTGGGACCAGTAAAGCCATATGGACAGTGACAGGTGAAGTCCCCATCCATGTTGTTGCACGTAGCTGCGTTGAAGCAAGGGTTGGAATCACAAGGGTTGATGTGATGCTGACAGTTGGAGCCTGTGTAGCCTGGTGCACACTCACATCGGTACTCATTCACCAGATCAATGCAGGTTCCACCATACAAGCACGAACTGTTCAGGTAATTAACAAAAATATGTTCAAATGATTTATAACAATTTGTACTTTTTACTTGAACAAAGTAGTTTGAATTTCAAAGGTGCTATTTCTGTCAAGATAATCAATTTATTCAACCTCTTAAAATTCGATGTTTTTGCAAAATCCAAAAATCGAATTTCTAAAAATTCAAATTTTTTTCGCAAATCCGAAAACCGAGGTTTGAAAAATGTTGATTGTTACCTTCAGCAGTTTCTAAAATTTCAAATTTTTCACTTATTTTTTGGGGGCAATTTCTAAAATTTCAAATTCTAACTTTTTCAAAGATCACTAATTTCCAAAAATTCAAACATGTCCAAAAGTAATTCTTTTTTTTCCTTCTAAATTTTAGAAGTTTTACCCAATAAGTTTACATTCACATAATTTGACAGTTACCACCAATGGGTCATAAAGATGCCAAGGAAAGTAGATGAAAATTAATACAGGTTCTTTAATCACATTATCTGATATATACAATTTAATAATACAGGAACCTAGTGTTTGGAACTAAAGCGGAAGACAACTTACGTCCCAGTACAGTCATTGTCATTGATCTGACAATGGATACCACTGAATCCCGGCTGACATGTGCAAGTGTACGAACTAACGTAGTCTGTGCATGTTCCTTCATTCAAACAAGGATCTGAGGCACACTCATTGATGTCATCTTTACAGTGATGGCCTCCAAACCCATTGACACAAATGCATGTGTAATTGTTGATTCCATCAATACAGGTGCCACCATTGTAGCAAGGATCTGCAATATTGACAATTAGTTTCATTAAACAACCGAATTGTACTCAGTTCAGAAACAAATTCAATCAGAGATATAAGGGACTTGCATCATATGTATTAATGAAGGTGTTTCAGGAAATAATCATGCAGACTGTTGTCCAAGAAAATGACAAATTTGTAAGCATGTTCTTGGGTAGCAAAAGGTCCAGTTGAGGAACAACCTAATAAAGAGAAGGACAAAACTTTGATTGTGGGTCTTCAAAAAGAATTTCACATATCCCACTTTGACGGACGCAAGCACAAGTTTAGGCCCCATGTGATCTGTTGCAAACTGGCAGCGTGCTGGTTGTCACGATCAAGTGATCCGGTTGAAAAAATGGCTGTCCTTGTCGTCATTTTAACAATATTAGAGTATGTATCAATTGAAATTACTCAAACAATACAAACCACGGGCAAGAACTGTAAATTGTATTTCAGTACAAAATTCACTTGTTTTAATATGAAAAGAACCAAGTGAATTTTGTACTGAATTACAACCAACAGTTCTCGCTGCTGACCAAATCAAGTGCACTGTTCATTCTTGCAAGTAGTATATCAAAAGGAGACAACTCACATGGTTTGCAATCATCAGGGTTGAAGTCGCATCTTTTGCCTTCAAAGCCAGGCAGACAATGACATGTGTAGGATCCGTTCGTGTTCTGACATGTGCCACCATTCACACAAGGAGATCGTAAAGCACACTCATTTATGTCCTGGTCACAGTAACGACCTGTAACAAACAACAACAAGATGCCAGTCACACCGACACTCTTAGCTTTTGCCAAAACAGGCCTTCATACATTTTATTGAATGCAGCTGTGTTCAGATCATCCCTAGCATTAAGACTTTATACTTAACATGTATTTTAACCATAAAATATTTCTTCTTATATTCTGACACTAAACAGAAACCAAAGAGAGTTTTCCTCAATTTTTTAAGCAAAAACATTAAGGGCACCAAATGGCTACTGGCTACCAACAAACTCGAGTAGGATTTGAGCTACAACTCTCAAGGCTGATGCTGTTGCAATTACAAAAAAGACCAAGACACTTCTAGTTCCTCAAATATTTCTACACTTTAACATTATTTTGTTTTACATTTTTTTTTTTTAAGCAGAGGGACTCCTCCAAACAAACCTGTATAGCCAGGAGCACATGTGCACTCGGGATCTTGATAGTTGTTTGTAGGAACACACTGGATTGCATTTTTACAAGGGCTGGATGCACAAGGATTCATTTCCACATCACAGTTCTTCCCTGTATAGGGCACATTGCAGTGACACACGTAGTCATTGACAAGGTCGGTGCACTGACCATGGACACATGGGTTGCTGATGCAGTCGTTTATGTTTGTCTCACAGTTCCTCCCTGCAGACAGTGAAATGATACCAATCATGTTAAAAAATACTATCAATGGTCTGTCCATCCTTCATTCTTAAAAGTGAGTGATTTGGGATTTTACATGGTTTTTAACAACCTTTCATCTGTATCACCACGGGGTCACCAACATCAGGTCGATGTGAGACGCAAATCTCCGGGTTGAAAGAGAGGTACCCAGGCGGGACTTGAACCATGATTGCCAAGGCTGACAGATCACTGTGCCATCCCGTGCCCTTTATACACATAAAATTGACATAGCCTTACCGTCTCTCTTAACCAATGAATATGCAGAATGTTCAGTTATTACGAGTTATAATAACGAATGTTTGTCTCAGTTCAAGTGATTTTTTTTAAAATTTAAACTGGCTTTAGACAATCTTTCAGCCTCATTATCAATGTCAACTACCGGTGCTACATCTACTACTACATCATTGTCATTATCAATGTCAACTACCGGTGCTACATCTACAACTACATCATTGTCATTATCAATGTCAACTACAATTGCTCTAGCCTGTATCCATCACATTAAAATCATCATTATAATACATTATATGGCCAACAGAGGAAAGTTCACACAATGCATTGGGGAAACTGTAATTTATCAGTGACGACTACAAAGATAATTTTTATACTTACCAGTCCATCCATGTTTACATTCACAAATGAAATCATCGAGCAAATCTTTGCAAGTTCCACCATGTTGACAGGGGTTGGATAAGCATTCATTCAAATTCTGCTCACAGCGATGACCAGCATAACCCCTCAAACACTGACAGTCAAATCTGACGACAAAGTGAGATTTTATGACACTTCAGGAACCATAATGTAACAGTGTAACAGTTTTACAAGACGCTGACACCACATTGCTCAAGTCCTAACGACAAGGGAAATATAGTGCTTTCATTGTTAATAGCTATGTTTATCTTTACCTGCAGTTTATGTAAGATACAGTTCATCAAATAACCCTTTTATCAGGGTATTTTTTTGTTTAGGTTCGCATCACAGTTTGCTACCGGTAGTCAATTTTGGCTGATAAATTTGTACCAAATGCAAATCATTTTCATCCCAAGGTGCAAAACTGCCATACCTGTCGACACCATCAACACATGTTCCTCCATACAGACATGGGTTGCTTGCACATTCGTTAACGTCAGACAGACACCGGTAGTCGAAGTATCCTGAAGGGCAGTCACACTTGAAGCCGTTCACCATGTCGATACAGATACCACCATTATGGCACGGGGACGACTCACACTCATTGATGTTCAGCTCACAGTGCTCCCCTGGACAGAAAGTGCAGATTACAAGAGTCTGTTCTACATCATCATGGGCCCAAAACTATGAATATTTATCACGTTAAACCTTCAAAACAGCTAACTTAAAATGGAATTATTTTGAACAAAATGTGATTCAGTAATCCTTCGTCCAGAGGCTCTCAACCAGAGGTCTACTCCCTTGGGAGCATTTTAGGATTTTGAGGGGAGAGGAAGGGGAGAGAAGAGGACAAGATTAGAATCACAGATGATTTGCAAATTATTTGGAGTGGCCCTTTTGAGTCAAATAATCTTCGAAACAGGGAAATGACATTCTGACATATGGTGAAATGGGTGCATGGAAGAGCAGGCTGAAAACCACTGACTAGGTCAAAACAAACATGGTGCTGGGTTTTTCGCTTTCACTCATGAAAAGCAAACTAACCAACAGCTGACCATACTCTGTTCATGGAGTCAATGATCCAGACATTGCTCTAATGTTTTCATTCACTTATCCTGACCATCATGGTTACTTGCAACTCATTTTCATTCAATTTAGTCCGATAACAATTCTGTTGCACGAGATATTCAGTTTTACTTAAAGGAATTGTGTACATGTACCTTGTTTAAGAGTTGAGAAAAGAAAGCAAGTTGTACTAAAGACTTGCTACTTACCAGTAAACCCAGGCCTACAGTTGCACTTGTAAGAGTTTATTCCATCAACACAAAGAGCTTCATTATGGCAGGGGTTGCGTACACATTCATTTTTGTTGTTCTCACAGTTGCGACCTGAAATAAATAAATGGGTATTTTAATGTATATCAAACCACATTCTGATAGCCATCACTTTTAAAGCAAAAAACACTACAAAACTGAAAATATTCTGGTCACTGAAGAATTGGAAAAACTTATAAATTCCGAAAAAATGTTTTAAAGGCAGACGGGTCAATTCAATCTGATAGAAAAAACTTTTTTCTGTACCAATGCCACGGGCAGAGCATAACAGAACTGGCAATGAGATATTGTTATCAGAGTTTTCTCACTACAGTGTAATTGCAACGAAAGGAGTTGACACAATATCAATTGTATGAAATGCAAATCACAGATATCCCAATTTTAATCATTCCTCACAACAACAAGACTGAGTTTACTACCCTTCTAAGAACTCTCAAAGCTGCTGTTTGAGATACAATTTCCTGTACCTTTACCTTGAACATTACTCATTATCTTTGTGGAGGCATATTAGCCATGAACAACAGCCGTTGGATTCGTGATTCGACAATGGTGAAGTCCCGGGTTCAATCACAGTTAGCACAGGGTTTTACCCTTGAACAAGGTAAGATTGAAAAACGAATTTCTGTGTATGTACTGTAAAATCATTTATTTTCGCAGGTTGCAATTTTCACGCAAATCATACAGGGAACATATTCGCAGAGTTCAATTTTCGTGCACTCAAGATCGCTAGACAAACAGCGGAAATGAAACAGTCTGAGTAATGAACTCTAGTTGCTGCAAAAACATCGTATGGCGGCCTTTGGTCGACATCAATGTTATCTTGAGAAATCTAAGGTCTTATATTTCACGGGTGTTCATTTTTCGCACATATTTCTATTGCGCGAAAATTAAACACCCGCGAAAATAAATGATTTTACAGTACTTGGATAATAAAGTATCATTATTATTCTTACCTGATGTTCCTGGCTGACACTTGCACTCATAGTTGTTTTTCAAGTCTTGACAAGTGCCACCAAACTGGCAAGGACTGCTATCGCACTCATCAATTTCTGACTCACAACGATGTCCCGTGAATCCAGGGATACAACTGCACGTGTATGTATCTCGTCCATCAATACATTGTCCGTTAGTACAGTTGATGTCCTTACAATCGTCAATATTCTTCTCACAGTGTTCACCATCGAAACCTGTTGGAGATTTCAACATCAGTCAATGTAGAAACGTATTAGAGTAATACCAAGAGATGTCAAATCGATAAGTTTTTGATGTTTGATGTTCTTTTGGCTGTGCAAAATACATGAGAAAAGTACGAGCGGCAGAGACACACTTTAGTTACAAGCTAAGAGAATTATGAATTATTGAGATTACTTGCTAATGTGCTAGGTACATAAGAAAGTCACTGGAAAAACTGAATGATTTTAATGACACAGCTCGACTTTCAGGGTAAATGAAAATATGTTGATCACAAGCAAGTATTTGAACAAATATTACACACCAAGTTATCTATAATACTGTGCCCTTATGTTATGAGGCATGTGCTACATCTACCGGTATACTTTTTACCAACAGAAACTAACTTCGATAAAATCTGCAAAGTTATCCACAATACTAAGTTTATTTACAAAATGATATAATGTGTAATGCATCCAGACTTCTTTACCTCGTAAGCACCGACAGCTGTAGGCATCTTGTTGATCAATACAGGTGGCACCGTTCTGACATGGGTCACTCTCACACTCGTTGATATTGATGTTGCACGTTTTCCCTTGAAACCCTGCCAACAGATAACTTCCATTTCAAGGATACAACACTTGAACAACAGAATACATGATTCGCAACACTTGAGGCAGGTTTCTCAAACATCTCTTGTGTATCCCTCTTGGCCTCAATTCACTACCATACCAGTTACGTTAGTCAAAAATATTTGTTGTCAGAGTGAGTGAGTGATTTAGGGTTTTACATGGTTTTCAATCACCACGGTCTCACCAACACCAGGTTCGTGTCAGGACTCCTGTCTCTCCAGTTTGAAAGATAGGTGCCCGGGCGGGACTCGAAACACAATCACCAAGGCTGGCAGATTGCTGGGCCGACGTGCTAACCACTGTGCCATCCCGCACCCCCATTTATTGTCAGAAATGTGTGATAGAATTCAGCAAGGGTGAAGTGAGTGGAGGTGATGTTTTATGTTTCTTGTTGCAAGAGCAATATTTCAGGTATAAAGCATTGTCATGTGCGAAATGCACACCGACTGAAGACAGTTGATAAACCGACTGATAGAATGAAACACAGTGCAACACAGTGTCACTCCCCGGAAGCCCCACAGGGTTCAGCTTGGAGGAAATGCTTACAAGTGTCATCTCCTAAATAGTCTGTCATCCAGATACTGAAGTTTTATTATGACAGAGACAAGCACACAGTCTAGATATTTTGCCAGTCTAGATAGCAGACTCTCTGGGATCTTATTTATTTTATTACAATTGTATATCGTTTCAAATTAATTTTTAAAAATAAATAGAAACATTAATCTTACTTCAGAGACATACTACTTATTTTTGATACAACAGTGGCTTTAAAACCTGGAAAATGTTATAGACAATTTAAAAATCTTTTCTTGAGAAGTATAAAACAAAATTTAGTTTACCTGGCAAACAGGTACACCTGAACTTGTTGATTTGATCTTCACAGTAGCCGCCATTGAGACACGGTTTGTTGTAACACTCATCAATGTCAATTTCACAGTTGGCTCCGGTATATCCTGAAGTCACCAAAAAAAATCAAATACAGAACAACTGCATGAAGACAATGATATATGCGGGAATCAAAGATACAATCTGTTGGTTACCTCTTTCAGTTCACCTGTCTGTCTCATTTTATCTCTTCTCATCTGATAATATGCAACAATGTATTTGAAAGTGTACAAGTATACTTCTTAATTATGCTTTTGTTGTTATTAATGGGTGTTTCAATAGCCTATCAATCATCCAAATAACAATTTGCAAATTCTGGTAATTTTATTTTTCCCATAAAATACTTCAACTGCAGCATAAACAGATCATAGGTCGACAGATATTCTCACAAGAATATGCAAATACACACAATGCATAATTTTCTTAATGACCCATGAAAGACGGGGATCATGAGAAAGCTATTCTCCTTTCAATGAAAAATGGTTTGAGTATTTCAGGTATTCTGAACTCAAGAAAGTGTTCCAATGTACTTGGATGCCCCATTCTGACTAATCCAGGTAAAAAAAATACCCCTCCCACCCGATTAGACACAGCAAAGTTGAAGTACACTGGCAACTGGGAGTCTGTTTCCTTTTCATCCATGCTGTACTTAGTATACATGATACACAAGTGTTTATGAAGCGTGGCCTCGCTGACCTACTTCCCTTTATTTCACATTTACTCCTGCTTTTGCTCCCACGATTTCAATCCAGACAAAAATATACTCCAAAGTCTCTTTTACGCAGATGTGTACATACGCCTGGTAAACTAATGTCCTGTTCAATGGCCCGGAACTAACACGTCAAGCAGCAGGGCGATTGCCTAGTGCTTTCTGATGCAGGACCATCTAAGACTTAATTATACTGTGATTATACTTTAACTGAACTAATTGTATTGCTATGGAAAAATTTAAAAAAACAAGCATTTATATTTCACGAATTATAGGACCTGAACTTCATCAATCCAGACAATTTTTATTCACATATATCGAAAAGTATTACACAACATAAACAAACTTTTAATAACATTCATCCAAAGACAGGTTATTACTAAGACGCAGGGAGACTGGATCAAGTCTAACTTCATTGCCTATTGGCTTTGCGATACACAAGGGAAGACAACTTTCCCACACTTTCCCCCATCCCTGACCTTTGTTAAAATTGTTGTCTACATCGCAAGCAATTTAATAGGCTCTTCCCCGTCTCCCGAGCCCTACTATCCCTGCAAAATTTTTGTGCGGGTGAAAGAGCTGTTACCACATAACTGTTAGCTTTTCACACAAATTATCCTACCATCGCTGCTTGAGGCACAATCATACACGAAATGGGATACCTGATATCATTTTCATACATACAAACCACGGTTAGCCGTATCATTTTCCATATAAACTTTCTCCACCAATAAAATTACTCAGCCTGGGCACTTAAGCGCCTCATTGAAAGACTGGATAACGTTATTAACATCACAGTGAGCAGATTTTCAGGCACACCATAACATAGTGCCCCTAAAATTGACATCAGAAATCATTATCTTAAAGATCATTTCCAATGTGAAATTTATGACAACATACCTCCAAATATGCATAAATGCACACTACAAATATTGCGAGGGAGTTGCTATTTTAATACTTTTCGGCACTATTTCAACCATATCCCCACGTTGTCAACTATTACATAGCTGTCAGAGTTCTATCTCTGGGATGCAAGAAATAACTGAATTTGGACCTACAAATGCTGATGCAAATATCAAGGGTGCCGCTACTCACAGGCTGATATGTGAACAAATTCACGTTAGACAACTGTATTATGTATGCCACTGAATTTACCCCAAATACTTGATCATCAACAGTACAAGACAATTCCAGACGTACCCCTGAATGTCACTGAAATATCCTTATAAATATTTCACAACAAATGAACATGTTATTTGCGTTTCGATGTCCAGTCCTTGGATTCCCCTTTGGCCAAATATGATGCAGTCCTAAAATCCTTCATTCATCACTCATTATTTCTTTCATTATTTCCTGGATCATCTTGTATGAGTATAACATTTACCTACTCCCCTAAAATTGATACATTTGACAACAGCACTTACCTGGCATACATATGCAATGATATTCTCCAAACATATCCAGGCAGGTGCCGTCATTCTGGCAAGGATTTGATGCACACTCATTGATGTTCACTTCACAATACTGCCCACTAAATCCTGGTTTACAGATGCATCGGAAACTGCCAGGTGTGTTCTCGCATTTACTGTCGTGTTCACATGGGCCTTCAAAAGCTGCAAAGTTACAAGTAATATGTTAAAAAAATATACATGTACATTACAGGGGAATCCAGATAAGTAAAATTTCAAGGGACTGTGGATTTTATTTTACTTATCTGATATTTTACTTATCCGAACCCCCCCAAGCAACCAGAGTAACAAACAAAGATATAAAAGACATGAATTTACTGGGCTTGTTTGAAGGTTTGTCCCCATCAATTTGCACACGGACACATTGGGAAGCACTGAAGTCTTTACGAATAATTACAATAGTAACAAACGTAGTGAAAACACTGTGAGCTGAGTATTGTGTTGAATCAGTTAGTGTTAATTGGGATGATCACTTGTGTATTTTACTTATCCGATGGCATTTGCTCACGTAATAGATTGAGGGGACCTTGAAAATCATTTTAGTTATCCAGATTTTTGACTTTACCAATTTTACTTATCCGTATGAAAATAATAATAGATAAAGAATAAACACACCGGGACCACAGAAAATGTTTTACTTATCCGGATTTCACTGTAAATGATAATGTATTTCTGTATTCAATAAATGCAAGAAATCTGTGTTATGGAAAGAGAAGCACGCTGGAAAATTTCTGAAGTTAGTTTCAACTTTCAATCTTCAATGACCCCCCAAAATATATTTAATATTCAACTCTGTCAAACTGCTTTAATGGCAGTATTATACAGACATGTCTAAATGAAAATTACAATAACAAATTTAAAACAA
>JAUELE010064234.1:0-15489 GCA_031471655.1 Diodora aspera
TTACTCTATCAACAGAAAGACAAGCTCTGAACATCGATTGGCGTACCTGCAACTTTGATTATGTCCCTTTAATTTAGTTTACCTCTTCAGTTCAATGATATAAACTGCCCAGAAATCAAACAAAAAAACATATGTTCAAAAACATAAAGGAATGCAACATGTGCCTGTCGGTACAGCGCATGCATTCATTTAATTATATCTACTTTTCTCATCATGCAGTTTAACTATATTATACCATTAAAGACATAGCAAGTTAAACTATCAACTCGGAGTTCAGTAAATCAAGGCCATAACATTCGACTTTGCTCTCTTTATAAGACAACGTATCATTAAAAACATAAATATTGATGTTTACTTTTTTATTTGTAACCATAATCGGGGGAAATGAAAAAGAATTACAAATATTTTTTTTTTTCTATTTGTAACCATATTACGAGAACAATCTATCTTTTTGATCGCCAGAAGGAAAATTTCATATTAAGCCGTCTTCAAAAGTCTCGTAATCTTTTTGTAAATACTTTTGACGAAAGCAGAAGAAAAGGTATAATATAGGAGTTGTTCTTTGAAGATGTATTTAGGATAATATCATATTAACGACCGTATCCCGTCGACATGCCACAAATTGTTCCTGTATTCCATAAGCCCTCGCCAAGACGCCAGGAACGTCGGCCATATTTGTTGGTGAAAAGTCAGTCATCTTAGCCACGGTGGGACAATTTTCCTTCCTTTGCGGAAGCCGGCCTAAAGAAAACAGTCTAAATATCTTTAGAGAGCGGGCATTGTTTGGAGACAGACTGGAGTTGCCAATTGCCTGTTTGATATGCACGCGGCGTAGGCGAAAATGCCATTGATCATTGTTTTATATGGACCTTAATACGGCGAAGGTAAACCCAATGAGTGGATAAATGAACCGTGTTTGAAGTGCTTGTGGTGAGGAAACTGTTCGCAGAGTAAGGGAAGTCACAGAATACATTCTCACAGGTCGTTTCTTTCGATTTGGAGTCACATGCTTCGTTTTTAATGATTTTACATTGTTTTCGTCCTGTTTCTATCCAACCGGAATTATGTAAACTGTTGTCTTTGACTTACTATCGATCCAGGTGACAAGGAAATAAATAGTTTACCTGCAATTGTGTTGAAACATGTTTTAAAATAAGAACAGATGCTTAAACGGTATTGCACAAAATAGAAGAAGAGTTCAGTTTCAACGTACTTTAGAACATTTTCAGGTCAAATATAGGAGAAAGGGTGCAGTGAACCCACGTTAAGGATTAGAAATTGATTTTGTTAGTTCTAAACTATGGCGGAACGAGATCTCTGAGAAAGGGGTGCACTAGCGGAAGTTTTGCTGTGAAGAGGGAGCGCCTATACTTAAAGTGAGCATCGCGTATTGATATACAATAATTAGAAATCATGATTTGCCAAAACTAGTGTGGGGCGTCCGTCCTCTCTCTTCCCGTTGACTTCGTTAAATGTTTGTTTTGGCTCCCATCGCGCGCAAACATTCAAACTAGTCTTAATCTCGTCCTTTAATCTACGATTATATCGATAGCTTAATGCAACAAGGTGCAAATTCCAGTTTTCTACTTGGACTTTAAAGTTTGAACAAGATTTAAATAATCCTAGATAATATAATAATAATATATGTTGTGTTTGATAGGTTACTCATTAACTGTATAACACAAGACTTTGTAACTCTGTCTTGGTACCTTGTTGCATTAACCCATCGTTACGGTGAGCATTCAAAAAGTTCTAAACGTCACCTTGAAATTTAAGTAGTAACTAGAACACTTTAATGTGACTGCACACTACCATCGTCGACTACATCTAAGAATACAATTGTTTGTCTAGAGAAATTCTGAAAGTCAACTGGTGCAAACTACTTCTAAACATAGAGCAAAAATAAATTCTGCAGTGAATAAGTATTTGCAACAGAAATGCCTCACCCCCAAGAAAATCAATGAAGACGTGGTCAAGACACTTGGTGAGAACTTCCCTTCCTATTCTACCGTTAGGAAGTGGGCTGCAGAACTTAAGCGTGGTCCAGAACGCACTGAAGATGACCCCAGGCCAGAACGTCCGCTGCATGGTGTTAGACCAGACGTTTGACGGTCCAACAGATAGCAGAGACCACGGGCTAAGTGCACACTATTTTGACTGACGTCTTGACGATGAGCAAGATGTCTGCAAGATTGGTACCGCGCATGCTTACACACGAACAGAAGCTGACCAGAATGGACACTTCCATTACGCTTTTGACTCGTTTCCAGGTTGATCCAGGCAATTTGTGGGGGAGATAAGTGAGAGGTTGAGACATAGATTCATCACTTTGAACCCGAGTCAACGATGCAGAGCAAACGATGGACACACCATGGTTCTCCAGCTCTCCAAAAATGTATGCAAGTTGTTTCTGCCGGCAAGGTTATGGCCTCTATCTTTTGGGGTGCTGATAGTGTTATCAAGATAGATTAATGGACAGTAGTATGCATCAGAATTGCAGCAGCTGAGAGATGCTATCAAGACAAATGCAGTGGGGAATCTACAAGGTGGCGTGCTGTTGCTCCAAGGCAACGCCCCTGTTAAGACAGCACATATGGCAGTGTCTGAAGCTGCAAATTGTGGCTTTGGATTATTGCCTCACGCTCCCTATTCATCTGATTTGGCACCATCGGACTTATATCTGTTCCCTGAGCTCAAAAGCCACCTGCGAGGTCGCCGTTTTGGGAGCAATGTGGACGTTATCCATGCTGTAGAGACGTATTCGTGGGGCCATGATTCAAAATTCTTCCGCGATGGGTTAGCAAAGCTTCCACATCGGTGGACCAAGTGCATTGACATGAGGGGAGACTATGTTATAAAAGTAACGCAAGAACAATCTATCTCCGATAATTCTCCCTGCGAGAGGCCTAGACGTTTTTGAATGCCCCCGTATATTCCTGTAATTACATTTTAATACAATGAATAAAAACTATTTCAAAATAAATAGTTTGCGTAAAGGATCTAAGACACGTAGAGGGTCTCATGCAATGAGATAAAAAAAAAAAACCCGATAGTTTGTAATATTCTCAATATTGAGAAAAAACTTTCATCCCTTCGCAGGTCAGATGCCTTCTACTTTACTTCTATTGTTACTAAACCATAAACTATTCAGTGTGGCATTCCTCATACCTTAAAGGAACATGATCAGAGATGCAGGTACGCTAATCTATTTCAGAGCTTGTCTTTCTGTTTGTCTAGTAAAATAATACCGTGCTGTATTTTTTCCCGATTTTTTTTACGCAAAGATTTCACAGTAATTGTCACCGTTCTAGCTACTTCCCATAAACCGATGACGTCACCCAATGGGGAACTTATAGAATTAATTCTGAAGTTCGAGTAAGTGACCTTTTCGGTGAATAAAATGTAGTTAACCGCCCATTATTTTCATTAGGATATCAGACCGACTTGAACGGTTTTTAAGATTTTTGTTCGGTATTGGAGATGCAACTATGATCATGTCCTTTTAACATGTAAAGCCCACCTGACTATAAAATTCGAATACACTCAACCTTAAGCCTAATGACCGCTCGCTTAAGGACATCAGGTGAGTGATATTGACGTACAGACTCGCGTTGGAAACATTGGTTCGCATGCACGTGATAAGACCACTTAAAACGTACAAAGCTCTCAGAGGGCATGTGAGTTTTGGGCTCAAGAACGTGACTTCTATCTCGCAACTGTCCACAGAAAGTTAAATCTTAGGAGACAGTTACTGCCTGTGGACTTACAAACATGACGGGGTCTTAACTGAAGACACTGTACAGACACTAAAATACCGCCTGATGTTGATCTACATCTTAAGACAGCGACTATTTGATGTTTAGAGGGCTGGCAGATCTAGATTTTGACAATTTTGGAAAAATAAGTACATAGATTGCACGAGTCAAGAGAGAAATAAATAGATTGCAGAGATATTTACATGTATATACTATTGCGGTATATGTGTGAAATATATCATGAAAATATTTCCGCAATTCCGGTGCAAACGCCCCAATTAAGCTTAATTTCCCTCTTGTAAATACGTTATAGATTCCTGTGTTTACCTATAAGAATAAACATATTACATGTAGTTATAATCTTCATCTTCATGTTTAGCTTTGTATATAATTACACAAATATCAGATGTTGCTAAAAGGAGGTTAAATGTGATGTTTGCGCCTCAAGGGGCCAACACATTTTCATTCTACATCACAAAACTATTTTAAAACAAATTGTTTGTTGGCGATTATTTTAGACGAAACAGATTGTTTCATGCCATGAGATATAAAAATAGTTAGCAAGGGAACATTCTTCCAATCCAACCCCTCAATAAATAAAATATTTGACTCCATATATGGAAATCGTCTTTGAGTGTTCAGCTCAAGTCGAGAGTGAGATCAACGCCCCCCCCCGAAATGTATTCCTACCACGTTGTACCGTAAGGCAGAAAACACCCCTTGGAAGTATTTTTAGAAGTTGCTGAATGAGCTCTGGTTGTAATATTTAATGGTAACGTTGTCATTTTTAACAACTGCAGTATCATCATTCACGTAATTAATCACTCTTTAAGGTTCGTTACTATCATAATACTACTCTTTGTTCTTGTTCCACTTCGATGTCAGGAGGGCCTTTTAAACAGAGTCAATCCTAAACTATACTCAACTCAACTATTGAAATGTCGGTGAAATGGCCTTCATATATCCACATTCATAATGATGGGTAAATAAGTAACTGCGTTTAACAGAAACATTCTCATATGCAGTTGTATGATAAGAAGGCTACGTTCGTTCGTTGGTGTTTATGCTCATGGTACATTTAGGTGGTGTAACATTTCTAGACCGTTTTAAAGTACCGAATTTGAGCATGGTTTGCTTTCAGCAAAAACGCCAATAACCGAGTGTCCTGTATTATCAGTCATTATGGATATTTTAACTGCTGCGAAAAACAAAGCTTTCAAGAGTATTCATATTCCACGTATTGCAATGAGTGATCCTTCAATAGTTGGGCTTTTGAAGTTAGTATATTTTGTATACATTTGCTTTCTTCTAAAAGCAAGAACTCCAAAGGTAGTCCCCGATTGCTGCAACATGTATACTAGTTCTACTGGGTTGGACAGCATTTGAGTGAAATAATATGTTACCCCTATGTTGGTGTTGGTAAGCAAATTATCAGGGGTTACGTGTGATGCAATATCTGACTCGTACCAGAGATAAAAATAGGTTCGTAAAGTGCAATAGGGCGACAAAAGTACACTGGGGGTATTTGCAATGTTTTCGCTGACGTGACGAAACGATTTCCGTCATTTTTATCATGGCCCTTTGGGGACATACGTAGGATGATTTTGCATGCATCTGCTGTTGACAAAGTGACTCGATTGCTTTTTCTGTTTCTTTCCGATGAAATATCTCCACATCTCCATCTCCCCTTTCTGTTGGTCTTCGTTGTATTCTTTGTCGTCGTCATTGAAATCATCATCGTCACCAATATCATCATCATCGTAACCAATATTATCCTCATCATTATCATCATCATCATCATCATCATTGTCACCACTATCATCATCATCACCATCATCATCACCATTATCATCTCCAACAGCATCATCATCACATCATCATTATCATCATCATCATCAACTCTAACCTCATCATCATCACCATCATCATCATCATCATCATCACTATTATCATCATCATATCTAACCTCATCATCATCATCATCATCACCATTATCATCATTTTCACCATCATCATCGTCGTCGTCATCATCATTATCATCAGAATGTACTTCTCATTATAGACAAATAAATTAGTTTTCAACAAGTTACATACAACCCATACTACTAATTATATAAGATTATCTCTTTAATGGACTAAAATGAGTTGCTAGACATTTTATTAATTAACGTCTGAGTCGAATTAATGAGGATAACTTTGTATTAATTCAGTTCATCCGTAAGCAACGCATAATTCTGCAAAGGAAACAAAAAAGGTTTGAAAGATAATCCAGACAATTCACTTCACTGTACTGTTTTTCAAGTAAGTGGCAGGTTGACCTTATCACGCTCAACCTGGAGTTAACATTTTCATCAAACTTTTACCAATCATTTGCCTCATATCTTTGTTTATCCGAGTTTGTGGACCGTGCTTAATCACGTTGCTGTGCGAAATTGTTTGTCAACTCAACAATGGAAAAACGACGAAAAAGAAAGATAAAATCCGATAATCTGCCTCCCATTACACCCTAAAACAGTTCTCTCCCTTTGTGAGCTGTTAGCCTTTTCGGAAAAGGTCCGTGAACAAGGTTGTGTTTGAACTATGTGGAACTGAGTGTCTTCATATTTGTTTTGTAATTTAAACTGCATTTCTTGCCAGAAGACACAGCGAACTGGCAGAACATAGGGTTGCCAGACTGGTGCAGACTTAGGATATGTGCGCTTTGGTTTTGCGTTCGAATTATGTTTGGGTTTACTGGTATTAAATGCTATCGTGCCACATGGTCGCTGTATGGACAAGGCTAAACGAACGCTGAAAACCTCTTTGATATAACGTCTATTCAAACATATTTAATGCACCAGGTGAAAAGGGCTGCATGAAATTGATTACATCTCAGTTTTCTCTCTCCTACAGTATTTACATGGCATGAAATATAAATAATAACACATGTAATACTAATAATGATAATAATAAAGAGGTCACTTATAACGCACATGTATCTACATCCCAAAGGGCATGCTCAAAGTGCACAACGAAAATTGTAACATAAGTCACTGATTATTAAAAAGAAATGTTTTGAGTTTGAACCGACAGAGGTTGAGAGAGACTTTGAGTGACTACTGAAGAGAGTTTCGAAAATATACAAATGTAAAACAACAAGTACAGTGACAGGACAAGAAAGATCTAGAGTCAGAGTAGGATAAGACAATTATCGGAACATGGTACTCAGACGAATATATTGCTGTACAGACAAAATATCTGTTGATTCTGTAATGTGCTTAAAACTTCATATCCGTGTGAGAGCAAACCAACATCTACTAAACGTGTGTCCAACAGTATTGTCATAATGTTTGCCATAGTCACAAACACGTTGCTATTTAACATCCAACGTTAACAATATTACTAATGTTTTCCATAAGCTCTTCTGTACGAGCAGTTTATAAATATAACGTTACATCTGGTATCTAAAAGTACGAACTGGAGTGGGGACAAAGACTGAGGAAAGTAAGGAAAAGCAATCTCGTTTCATATCAATATAAACTGACAATCATAAGAAAGTGTACAAAAAAGTGTTGTTTGCCATTAATAGTTTACACCAATATTGTTTGAAAACTAATTAGTATACTTTCTTGTGATCGTCAGTATACATGTATATTCAATTATCTTATCAATGCTTGCTTGTTGGAATATTCTGTGCAGCTGAATGCCCTATAATTTTGCTTACATATCATGTCATTTTGTACAAATACTGCAAACAAATCCTACTGATCCGCAGATTAATGTAATGACATTGACTTGAACTTTAAAATAATGAACATGGCCTCTTATTTGTATTTTGGTAATAACCTACATACAATCATGTATACTCCGGTGAATGACGCGTTATGATTGCTCCGTTATGGTAACCGTTCCTTTTTATTTACTGCAGCTAGTCAATGGAATAACCTCCTTCTTGACATCAGATCCTCACATTTTTTTACCGTATTCAAATCCCGTCTCTAAACTCATCTATTTCATCTTGCTTATTATACCTGAAGTGAACAGTCTGTTACTTACATTAATTGTGCGCTTCGACTATAATGTCAGTGTGGAGATAAACGCAATATAAAAAAACCCTATTATTATCATTATTATTAATATCATTAGCCTGTATAAACTAACATTCAAAGGGAACTATACAAAATCTAAAAATCCAACTTTTCATACCCTTTATCCGTATGTCACTGTTCCCAAAACTGTTGGATGTCCTGTGTTGCCATTTAGTTCACATCATGTGAAAAACAACTCTCATAATGTATATCTCATGTATACGGTGCAAATGCATATCTCCTGTATGTGGTGCAAATGTATATTACCTGTATATGGTGCAAATGTATATCTCCTATATATGGTGCAAATGTATAACTCCTGTATATGGTGCAAATGTATATGTAATGTAATGTATAGCGCTTGTATATAATGTATAGCGCTTGTATATCGCTAAATCCAGGCTTGTATAACCTGCTCAAAGCGCTCGGCATTTCTCCTGTATATGGTGCAAAGGTATATCGCCTGTATATGCACCATGCTTTTTGGACTTTCCACAGTCGTCTTTCGAAGTTTCCGTATAGTTTTTTGTTGGACCTCAGTATGTTATAATATACCAAGATCATATAATAAGTCCATTTTATAATATAATCATACATGCACGTTTAAAAGTAAGTTTTGGTTGCAATAATTGAATTCATGATCACAAACTAGCCTCTATTGGCGCATGGGATATCATTTAAGGTGGGACACAACAGCAAGTTCAGTTTACACACAAGGCGTTCACTGTGACTGTGATTATACTATTACGTCCTGTTTAAACTTGTATCCCTTTAATTAGCCTGCCTGCTACAGGTCGCAGTACCAATACGCATAACAATTATTTACAATTAGTAACAAGAGAGTGATTAAAAGTGTCTTAGGGACTTGACAAAAGTCTATGTCCAGATCTAGAGATGACTTTAGAAGAGCAAAGACAACAGTCCTTATTTTATGTATTTTTGCGACAATGACTTGTCACTCGTTCTATGAATGACTATATATCAGTATATTATATGAAAATATGCCTTTGTTTGTTGATAAAAAGTAGCCATTATTTTCAAGTGGCATTAACAATATATACTCAGCCCAACTATTGAAAGGTCACTCCTTGGAATAAGTATTTGGAGCTATGGTTTTCGCAGCAGTTAGGCGAAATACTCATAATGGTTGATGATACACGATTCTTGATTATTCACTTTGTATGTAGCGACTTGCCAAAAATCGGTACCTTAAAACTGACTAGAAATGTGAAAAAAACTCCTACAAGTACCTTGCGTATAAAATCAATAAACTAACGTTGACGTCTTATTATACAACTGCACATTCCCTCTGTTTATTTTATTAAATAAACATTCATCAGTAAAACTCAGTTACTTATTTACCCGCCATTTTGACTTTGGACAATTATATCTAGGTCATTACACTGACCCTTAACTAATTGGGCTGAATCTATTTTCTCCCACAAATCACTGCCTGTAAAATATAACTTCGAATTCCAGGCACAGACTTGTTTTCTTAAAACATGCCTTTGACCTAGAAGAACTCGCTTTTAACTGTCTCCAAGTCATATCTTCAGGCTAATCTTTTGAACCTAATCCAATGTTTGACGGCCGACATTAAACGGATTGTAGCGCGAGTGTGTTAAGCATTTAAAGTCGAGACTGATTCGGGTTTCGGAACGTCCCGTGCAAAAACCAAACATTCGAGAAGTGACACAGACGCCTTGCCCCGAATGTACACAATAGCTAGGGGCTTACGTCTCATTCCGGATTTCGCTACATCAGGACCAGTTGGTTTGCTACTACGACGCATACCGTAGCAGCAACGAGCCCAGCATCACGGATGTACATCTGCACGAACCATCAGATATGACCATATTTTCTTCATGAGTTGAATGTGCCTCAAAAGAGATATCAAAATTGAATTAATTCCTTCTTATCTGTGAAATGACAATTCCAGTATACTAGGAACTGGAATATTCTAACCATGCCCTGGAAAAGCCAATCGATGACGTTTCCTATCGTCCTTATGTTTGTCTTTGGTGTTTCTGTAGTTGGTAAGTACTTTTGTATACGTGTTTATATACATTAACATTTATAGGTACTAAAGGAAAACTGGTCTTTCCATGTATTCAGAGTATTACACCACAGTTTAAATGAAGTCTTGGTACATTTTGCGTTTCAGACGGGACAAAACGAAGATGTTTTGTCTTCTCTATCGAAAACTATTTTAGATATAAAGATGAATGGTTGTTTACTCTTAGATAAGATGTGGTCCTATACTATTAATATTATAATAAAAGGATTTGAGGTCACTCAAGGATAAATAACCTTTGTCTCAATGAAAATGTGTTACAGACAGGACAGATTGCGCCATCAGAATATGGTGCCTTCATACAAGACACAATTCCTGATAAGATAGGAACCTGTTAGCGATGACGCCTAGTTAAATTGAATGTATGATATCTACCTTGTCGGAACAACAGTCTGTGATGAAATCATTTTCAAGATAAGGAGCGCAGTTGATTAGCAAGTTACAGATGTGACATTTCGCAACTTTACCTACGGGACAATATGTACTGTCACAGCACCTTTGAATTCATACTGGTGCAAGATAGGGGAGGTGGCATTCTTAACATGTTCATAGATATATGTACATTTTTGTGAGCTGGAGACAATAAAAAGACTTTCAGACCGATGACGTAAATACCGTGGCCTCGCCCTACACAACCTATTTGCGTCAACACATGGGAGTACTCGCAAGACACGTCTTAGCTCATTGTCAATTTCTCACAGCTTTTAAAACTTGTAACCACTTTTGTTCACGATGCAAAGTGTAACGAATGTGTTTGCTTGTTTTTACAACCGGGAAATGTTCTTTTCCTCTTAAACCGTTACATACGTCGTCACGTTTGCAATCTTCAAACTGTGTGTATGTGTATGCTTTTATCATATAACTGAATATTGATATTAATATAAATGTACATTTGTAATGTAACCGGTTACTAGAAATCATTTCGAAAATATTCATTTACTTATTTTCAGTTAGAACATTGCATCGAAATACTATTTTTTGCAATGTTTAATAATGTTTTTCGCATAAAATTGTCTGGGAGTCCCGTACATGAGTAATGAGCACAATGGTACATTTGAAATAGGTGGTGATAATTTGGAAAAGTATAACGTGGTTTGGGAAGGGGTCTGAAATGCTAAATTCGCTTTTATTATTTATTTAGTTCCCTCCAGGGAATCTCATGCATGTCGGAAAATGTGCCTGAATTGGAATTAAGAATCGCAATTATTGTCCACGTCTTTCTTACAATGTACAGTCATAGGGTAAACGTTTACCTAAAGATAGGTTGTAGCTGACATTCAGTTACAATATATACAGATTTCCAGTTGCTTGTCGAGACTGTAATGCTATTTACAGACAAACCATCCATCTCAGGATAAGTTAGGATACGTTACACCCAAATGGTTCAAGTCCCTGATGGGTTCGTATGAACAAAAATTGAAAATTGTATTGCTAAATTATTTTCATATAATTTGTCTGATTTTTCCTTTTGAAATTACCCAGAAATAAACTTGAATGACATTCGCCTGTTTAGTATTATCTTACGATATTATAATGCGATATAAATTCAAATTTTTCATACAGACCCATCAGGGATACGAACCCCTGTGGTTACAAATATCTCTTTTCGAAGGTCTATTCGCTTTGAGATTGCAACGTGCCCATCACTGTGAGCTATGACTGAAACATTGATTATGCAGCGTAAAACGTAAATAAACCATTTATTTCCAGTGTGTCGTCAGATGTGTTACAGCTGTAATTATGTCGGCAATAGCATAGAGCAAGGATACAACTGTGTTAGCGCCCCTAAAAACTGGACATTTGGAAACTGGAGAGTTCGATGTCCATTCAAATGCACAACACAGAGTATTTATAGCAAGGGTAAGTATAGCAGGCATTCGCGCCTCAGTGTTTAGTTACAGTTACAACATTGTGTCTAGATTTATGATTTCATGATATACCACACGGTCAGTTTTTAAGGTTCAATATTTGAAATGACGTACCCATGAGTTCGTTATGTCATAACCAAGACAGTCTTCGTGTTAGGTGGGAAAAGTGCATGTGTCACTGCGTGGTCATGCGAAAGAACGACCAAGTCCTTGGTGGTGACTGCGATAACCTTATCGCTATAGCTCGAAGGTTATCTCAGTTAGTGACTACGGGGGAGTTCGTTATTTCAACCGCTTCGTTTAACAGTAAGCGTAGTCACTGCAGCCTTTGAGTAACCATTTAGCAAAATAAGCTCTTGGAGCAGCGATGTAAGGCCAGACAATCGAGTTCTCCTCCAAGCCATCATTTTATTTACTGTTGAGCCGCCACACACAACTCTAGTCGATTTTTGGTACATGTAATTGTTTTTTCTTCTTTAAACACTTTGAGACTTTGTCTTGTCAGTTGAACAAAGAGGGTCAGAGGAGGCACCATTCTTTGCCCGTGCTTGGAACGTCATTTTCCAATAAACGGACCTTGAGCTATCGTAATATACACTACTCAAACAAATTGAGGGGTCCAACCTGACAAGCATAAACTGATGTAATCGATGTTGGTGTTTAAAAGTTTGCTTGAACTAGCCAAATGAGCATACTTTTAGAAAGGGTGTTCCATGCAGTAGTGCTCCAACGGAAAATGTACCAGTTTCCTTATAAAGGTCAGGTGAAAATTTAATACTGACGTTATTGCATTTTAGCAAAATTTACTTCACGTGAAATGTGCTCAAAATCTGACACATTTGAATTATGTTACTCACGGCCAAATGAACTGTACAGGATAATTGAAACCTTTTAGCTCAAAAGTGATTGGATTGTAACACAGGAGAGCATCTGTAGCATGCATGCAGGATATACATATTATGACATGGAAGCTAAAATATAGTAATGAAGGAATGATCATATCTAAACACAATGGTACTTATATATTTCATTTTAAAAAATAATTCAGTGTGTAGGAAAGGCATTGTATCAAATATTTCACCCTTCTTCCACAAAATATTGAAACATGACGGGTAACTCCAATCAGTGCATTGAGAAAGGCGAAGTCTATGCTACGAGCTTTGATTTGACGCTCGCTGTGGTGAAACTGTAGGTGAGCGTAGTAAGTGTTGGTAAATTGGTTGGTGTGGTCCTTAGTTGTTACGAGTAACAGTATATTGGTTTCCACTCTAATGTATAAAGGAACTGTACTATGTTATAATATATTTTGTAAAATGGTTTCAGTTTTAAATCCACTTTTGTTCATTTGAAGTATAGTACAGAACTGCATAGTATTTCTGCAAAACCCAACGGCGAAACATTGTAGCAATGTAAATAAAAGAGTCAAAATCCAAAAATTCGATTGATTATAAATTTTTTCATACAGAAACCAAGAAAGCCACATATTTGGCTAGAGGCTGCAGCGGTTACATGGAGGTTCCTGAAGATGACTGTACAGAGGATGAATTCTCCATCCGGTGCTACTTCACCTGTCAGAGTAACTATTGCAATGACGGTCCTGGCTATGACGATAAGTATCTGCTCATCATCGGTGACGATGCTGCAGTGATCCGTGTTTCGGTATCCGGGTTCTTGGTGCTTCTGTTTCTGGCCTTCATGACCCGGATGTGTATATAAATTGGTTGGGTGTATTTGTACACTTTGTTTGAATGTTCGATGAGTCAAGTGAGTAGGATCTTTGTAGGTCTTTGTTAAATCTAATTGGACAACGATGGATACAGATTTTACAGAGTGACATTATTACGTGAAACAGGAATTCTCTCAAAACTATTTATTCGCCCAAATAGCATTTAAGACTGGTTATGCATTATGCGTGATGCTCAATAAAGGACACTTCAAGACAGATGCTGTGTACATTCGCGAAATCCAGGGCATGATGACTCCACGAACGTCAACGTCAATAACTCTTGATTACGAGGATGATGCTGTGTACTGAAGAGAATCATTGCCAGTAACACTGAATGAACTCCAAATTAACAGTTTGGCAGCAAGCATGAAGGGAAGAAATATACTAACGTCCAAAAGAAAGTATACCAAATGATTTCAATTATTTTCCCTTACGTCTTTATGCAATAGTTGATCAAAAGGATGCTTGGCTTTCGGCGAGGGTAATTTGATTAATTGACATCATCTCATTGATAAACCTTCCAAGTCTTGAAGGGATATCTATTGTATATCCAATATTTGTGAATTTATTCTGTAGTCTCTAAAAAATCTTGGTATACTTTCTTTTGGACGTCAGTATATAAACAGTTTAACTTTAGCTATTTGCGGGATAGAGTTTGCATTATATACTAGTACACAAGAAAGATAAGGTTGATCTTTTTTTGATATACAGACAAATTTGGATGAGTAAAACTTCAAGGGACCATGGAGTTTCTTTTTACTTATCCGATATTTTTACTAATCCAATATTTTACTTATGCGATCCTCGCCAAGCAGTCACAATAAGAAATGAAGATAAAGAGGACAAGAAATTACCGGGCTAGCTTGTTCCAAGGTGTTTCCCCCATCAATTTGCACACGGACACACTGGGAATATTGAAGGAATCCATTTAATAAGAAAAGCGTTCGCAAACTGTCTGAGCAATCTTGTTGTGTCCATTGTTACGTTGTACCGTACTATATATCGGTTATTGTGAATACTGTACATGCACGTAACTTGAACAGCCTGCCATGCACGCAACAAGTGATCATATAGATAATCTGCGACAACGTCAGAAATTTACCGGCATGTACATATTAGTGCGTCTACTATAGAGGGTGCACATTTTACGCAACTATTATTCTAAATTCAGACAAAGGTCAGTCAGACCACGTGATGATCAGGACAGAGATTTCGAAGAGCTATGTAGTGGTAGTACTAGTAGTAATAGTAGTAGTGGTGGTATAGAATTAAGGCCGAACTTGGGCCTGTGAACAGTTCTGATAGTTTGGAGATACATGTACAGTTTGGTCCAAAAAATGCATTTAAATCGCGATTATGTCCGAGTCTCAGGCGAGAAAAAATGACTTCGTTCCTGCGATTTCGAGTACGAATCATATTATGAAGTTTGATTTAGGAAGAAACTGTATACATGTGTCGGCCACAAGTGAACAAGTGTTATTAATCTGATATCCCCATGAAGTTATCTCCCCTCCTATGAAAAACGCGGTCGGGCCATGAAAAGTCTTTCAGTGTAACAAGAACCTCCCCTGAAAATCACTCGTTCTAGAGAATGACATGGCGTCATTTAGACTGCAGCATATAGGGACTCAGTATAGCGCAGTGCATGCTTGTCGTAAAAAAACCTTTTATTATTGGGATATCTTGCTTTCAAGATCTTGCTTTTTACCGACCTTTTATAAACTTTTTTCTGTATGCACATCACGTCATGACTGCAACATAAACAATATTTCAAATTTGTATGTGGTATGTGGATTATGTCGATCGAGTACATAACCATTATTCGTCCCAGGGCGGGTATAACTGTCTCAAAACGGGGGCAACTAAACCCATAAATAACGGAAGTCCTAGTTGTCCTTCGTTATAGGAGTAGATTCTATACTTGAGACAAATCATTCTCTCTCTCTCTCTCGAAGTACAATGTCCTCTCTTTATATTAACCAACTCAAATTCAGCTGTT
>JAUELE010064345.1:0-25065 GCA_031471655.1 Diodora aspera
CAAATGACACCTCTCCCCGCACGCTGACAGGGGAAAAGCTGCAGTATCGAGTCGTGGAAGATTAAAGAAGTTACAAGTTGCTCTCCTTCAATCCTTACAAGAATTCCTTTGATACAAGATCACCTGTCTTCAGCAAACACAGCAGGTATGTTGTTAATTTTCGTACCTTTAATATCGCCAACCTTTAAGTTGTTTTAATTTACCCGACTGTTATCTCATTTCAGCATGATCTTCTTTAATCCTAAAGATCATCAAAGATTAAGACCATCTGAAATCTACCTGGTTAACGATACTGGTGATTGATCTTTGCGGTTTCAGACTGCTCTGTCAATTCGCAATTGATTCATGTCAATGGTTTGCAATGACGCCAAAGATATCCTTGATATTGAGCCAAACCCACGGATATGACACTGAAAATAGTCAAAACTATTACCTTTTGATTTACAATAGTTTTGCAAATGAAGATGTTTTTAATGTATCAATTGATGAGCTTGTCTATTTTGCATTATTTAGCGTAATTATGTCAAGCAGACATTTTGCAGAAATTTAGATATACAGTAATTTTACATCTCGCTTCAGGAAATTCGTTAAATATGTTATCGCGTAGAATCCATAAATGTTTTGAAAATGCATCCCCTAAAGTAATATAGGCGTACTGGTTTTACTTTCTCAATATATATAAATGTCAAGTTAATAATACGGTTCTATTACTAGATACAAATCCGCCTGTGATATTTAAATAACAAAAATACTTTGCAATATTTTTAAGTTTAAAATTTAACAATTATATAATAATTATTTTTATTATTCTTTCAGAGGAGTGTGTTATTTAAATGCTAACTTTACAAAGTTTATCAAATTAATTTTTTGTAGATGCTTTTCCAACTGTTTTTGCATGTTTTGGGAAGTTCAACAGCTGATTGTGGTATTGTGTTTTGTTTTCACAAGGTTCGTTAGACCTGAATAGTTTTGCGAGTGTCTAAATCTTACGTTAAATTCTTATAAAACAAAGAAAACATTCATAAAATTATCTTCATCAAACCAGATGCAAAATTCTGTTTATATGGTTTGTTTATGCTAGCAAGTATATTGTGTTAACCTGCAACACGAAAAAGAAATTGTGTTCCGCATTTACAGTTAACACTGTTATAATATTATTGGTAATTTATCTGGTTCCCTACACTGTATATAATTATGATTACAGATCTATGTAAAACCGGCGAAACATAGTTGTTCTTTTTTAATTTGTCCTGTAAATATCCCAGAGCTCACTGTAGACTATTGTACCCGAGCGTTTTTAATATCAACTGAATGCCATTGCCATTAATATTATTTAACCGTAATCATTTTTCTGTATTAAAATTGTTGGATATATACATGTATGTATTAGTGTATCAGTGTTATGGTATGAGTGGGTGTTAAAACAGGTAAAATACGTTTTCATGTAAGTAGCTCTTTAGAAGTACCATATCCAAGAAAAGAGAGCAAGTGGACTGTGTTGCTTGCAGTTATGCTTTCTCCCAAAACACTCTCAAAACTATCATTATCTATCACTATAACTATAAATAGTTATGTTGTTTACATGACTTTCAGACTATCACAATATCGTTACCCTAGCAACAGTTGCACAAACGGATGTATCCACGTGATTGTATAATATAATTTGAATGGGTTGATTTACGTAACAGGTTTCAATGTACTGAAAATTTAAAACACAAAAAGTAACATTTATTTATTTATTTATTTAATGAAAAGGTTCAATCTGAATGGCCCTGAATACGTATAGACAAAGGATATCACCACTGGTGATTTATATTATAGTACAACATTGATTTTCATAACCTTTTTGTTAAAACAAACTTTAGAATTTACCCTCTCTCGCTATGCACGGTGTCCATTCAGTACCCCAATTCTCCAAGAAGGCAAAACTGCGATACAGTATTACGTGTGTTGATGCTCGAGTGTTCATACTACATCGGCTAACTCTGACAGTAAAAAGGAATATTTAAAATATCCTTAAATTCAAGCTGTCAGCACAGCATCCCACATTTCAGAATATAGTCAACAGTCTTGCCAAGCCTAAAACTTTGTTATTTCTACAATTGTTAAAAATGTATAGTGACGTGAACCTGATCAATCCGGTATAATTTTATTGATACTTTCAGCTTTAAGCACATCACCTTCGTTTTCATCAGTTATGCATATATCGGCTCATTCCCTTTATTTCTGTGGTATACATACACCAGCAAGATAGTCGATTAGCATAAAATGAATTTCAAAAACGTGTGTTTTTAAAGCATTGCCATGTGTTGCTTCACTCGCACAAAAAAACTTATTTGCCCGGGTTTCATTAATGTAGTGGATCAAGGAGTAGCTGTCTATGGCAGGATGTGAAAACGGTTTCATGAAACTTTGCGACAGTAGGAACAGAAATGTATAGGGCTTAAATTTTATCACCTTCATGACTGAAGAATATAATCATCTCAACAAGATGTTCTTTGACAACCTATGTCAAGTCGTACGCTAATATTTGAAACATTTTGAAATGATTATTAAGTGTCATTTATGTGATAGCTATCCTAACATCAGCCCTGTTTTAAATTCAATTAAAAAGTCAACACAAGATAATGAGATAAGTGGAAAAAAGTTCTAAACACTTCCTAGACCAACACTCTAGGCTTTTTCACATGACCACCCGCAAACGGTTCCGAATCATGTTCTTAGCTCACACCACCCAAAAATCAAGTGCACAAAACAGGAGTGGTGCGCATGTGCGATCACGGCGCCATCTACCATCATAGTTGTCTCCCCTTGCTACAGAAGCCGGATTAAAGCGGGCATGAGTAAACCATTAGTGAACAGAATATAAGATTGCGCATTAATTAAAATCCTTCAAGCTAAGTTTAATCCAAGGATGAGGGGACGTGAGGCGCTTCTAATCGCAACCCTTAAGCTTGATCTGTAGATATAGCATGAAATATTCATGAGTGCAAGGCGCTTCTAAAGGATAACTTTCATTTTTATTGAATAATCCGATTCTCAATTACTCCGACATATAATGTTTTTTATCCGGACTTAGACTCTCTTAGCGGGATTAGGCTATCGTCTATTTACTTGAGGGTTACCTTAATGGTGGTAAGAAGTTTATTCAAAGGGATTTTATTCGCAAGTAAAAGTATTTCTGTGTTTATAAATATTTTGCCGGCGACATCAAACGGTGAGGAGGGCCATGTCAGGACATAGAAGCTCCTTGTGGGGAGATCCGGGTATTTACACCGAGGAATCCCACAACAGATGCTTGTTTGTCGACCATTACCGATGAATAAATCAAATGATCAATCTAAGTGTAGGATTTAAAGGATTAAATGCGGCAACTGACGTTACGTCTTGGCACAGCGCCAACTCTAGGTTCGATTTCATTTTCAGGAGTATATGCAATGCGTACCAAGACCATCACACGGAATGTGAGATCAAAACGATCCTCATCGACTGCATGAGAACAATTAGAAGGCAAATTATTAATATTGTCATATGCATACGATATCAATAAATGTTATCAAAACATTAACCCTCAATCCTTTGCAGATGATTCAGGTGTTTGAAAATCCAGTTCATTGCTGAACCTTCACTGTGAAATACATATTGCAGCTTACTCCATCTTTTCTCTATTATAATTACGTATGTGTGGTAACAAAAGACTCTTTTTAAAGTAGATTGTAATCGGCCATATTCGGTTTCGTCGGAAACCAAAACTGGCTTAAGAAAAAACAAAATTATTTAAATTTCAACAAACAAATTACCAATGGTCACTTAGAATATTATTTCAAATTTAAGTCAAATGTGTCAAAAATGAATGATATCAATGCTTTTGACTGAAACAGATGATCTACATTAACACGTGTTCAATGTCGGTGACGCTGAGATGCCTAAAGTGTATGCTATACATGTAGTACAGGACATATTTATCTCGCACATCCCAATCACATACGTTGAATTAACGACTCCATTTAAATAATTGTGTTTTGAGTCAAACGCATTCACAGCACAGGGTCGAACAGCTTGCAACACCGTCGAATCTTTTCTTACTGAAAATTGCTTCTGAGATGAATTAACGAACACTGTTAGAGTACATCAGACATGTGCTGCTGTGTGTAGTGTATATTCTATTATAAACCCATGCAACTTAATTTCGACATCTGTTCACATTTTGTGAGAGCAATGGATATATTTGAAACTAATAGTTGATGTACTTATTCTTACGCTTTGTTTCTCTTGACAGGATAACCATATCAGTGTTATTTTTACACTTCAGATTACTGTACACTTTCTTTTCTGCATCAGTATAGTTTGGCGTTACGTCTGTTGGTGTCATGTTTATTTTGAAACCGTTGAAGCACATTGAATTCATATTTCCTATCATCGGTGTAAATTAGTGCCAAATATAATGGTAATTCATCGATCAGTAGCCATATAAAACAGCTGTAAATTGTCGTCATTCTTAGGAGCAACCTTATGATTTTGAAGAGTGGGGCTGGATGATTTTTAAAATAAATAGTTCTGCATGAATAAAGAGAAAAACAAATATTTCTGCATGAATAAAGAGAAGAAATAAATAGTTTGCACAGAGCAGACATACATTTTTCGTATTGTCCAGTTTATAATTATGAAATTTTGTTTGTACCCGAACATTTCCATTAACCTTAAAACCCAGTCGCGGATTCAGAGGCATCCCGAGCTGGCTCCGGCACCCATTTGAAAAGTTTAGTGAAGACTGGCAATTTTCTTGCATAAGTCTCAGAGAATTATTTTAGAGAGAAAAAAACAGGTTCGTGGGAACTTTTAATTTACATCTGGACTTCGGCATTGCAACATTGGTTCATTTTTGTCACAGAAGGGAAAGGATAACCCTAGTTCCCTCCCTTTTTAAAGAGTCAGGGCTGACAGCTCCCAATAATGTCTTCACTAGAAATCGCTGAGAAAGCAACTCCAACGATCTTGGACCCTCAAATCTTCAGGGGACTAGGCGCCCCTGGACCCTCGCTTGATGTCCTTGGATCGTCCCCCCTCTGCAATTGCTCCGTCGTTTCTGGAATTATATTGTCTTAATTTGTTACAAAGCTCATTTTTACTCAATTGAAGGCAGAAAAAAGGCGTCCTGCCCAGGAAATTGTTAATTTAAAGAATTGCTTGATTGGCATGTTTAGAAGTTGTTAGCGTAGAGGAACAACAGAATTTGTGGATCACAACATATTTCATTTTCTTTGTTGTGATCCGTAAATTGTGTTGTTCCTCTATGCTACCGACTGTCAAGCATGCCAATCAAGCAGTTTTATAAATTAACAATTTCCTGAGCAAGATACCCCAAACCCGCCTACAACACTCCTACCTGATTTCGCTCATCATAAGCTTCGGGCACTCCGTTTCACAATATTCTGGACCCGTCCATGCCCCCTCTTTTAATAAAATATATATTGCCGTAATCACATTAAATATCAAATATAAGATCTAAAAAAATAAATGTTTGTCAAAAACAAAAATATATTATCTGACACCATGACATCCAAAAAAGTTTGCAAGAGAACCAACTTCCAGACCCCCGCCCCAAAATATTAAAAAATGGCCGCTCCCGTAGTGCAGATTATCAACTTGTTTACACCAAGGGTGTGTTTGAAACCACTGCTTCACAGTTACTTTATACTTTATTTGGTCCTGTTTATGTGAATATCAGAAGTATCAAAATAGTTGAATATCAAGCTTAAGACTACAAATATACTAGTATTTTCAAACAGTTGGTTTATCTTGTACTTTCTTTCCCTCGACACTGTAGTTTCATCTGGCGTGAGTGCAGCTTAATGTTGTTTTAATTCAAGTTGAATACAGTGCTAGTGCCAGTGTAGTTAAATTTTGGACTAGTATTCTTGCTGTTTAGTTTAGCATCAGTGCGGTTTACATTAGTTTTGTGAAGTGTAGTCTAATAAATGCCCTTGGATTGAAGTGTAGACTTTCTCCATTGTAGTTCTATGTTCACGTCAGTGTAGTTCGTGTCAGTGTAGTTTCTCCGAGCGTCAGTGTAGTTTGTCGAAGTGTCATTGTAGTTAAGTCGGGTATCACTGTAGTTCAGTGTTATATCAGTGTAAGTTCGTACAGTGTCGGTTGACTTATATTCTCTATTTTCGTATCAGCGTCGATGAAATGAGTTTAATTGAATTGAGATAATGTTTTACGTTTTAAGGGCAATATTGTAGCTAGAACGCAACATGGTGTGCAAGGTGCACACAGAGAAAACAAGCAGTTCGCAATAGATTGATAAAAAGAATTGATATTTTAAAGCAAACGATCCTATTTAGTCGCCTTGTGCAACAACCATAGGGTTACTGGGGTCTTATTCTTTCTAAGTAACTCCAAGTCTCTCCCCGAGGTAAGTGAAATGAAGGTGTGGTTCAATGACGTGAACAGTATAGTTTCATTGTAGTTCAGTTTTGTTTTAGCATTGTTTGGTATTAATTTTCATCAATTCAGTTTAGTTTAGCGTGGATGTAATATTGTTTGACATCAATTTAGTTCAGTCTAGTGCCGTTGACGCTTTCCTGGCGCGTGAATAGGTTAGTCCAGTGCAAGTGTATGTAGCATGTCTACTGAAAGCAAATAAATAACACGTAACAAATATATAACACATACGAGAAAGTAAACGTATTGATTCTGTAAAGACCTTACATTTTATATGAATATTGTGCATGTTCCTATAAGCTATGAAAACCATGATGGAGACGGTTTAATTGTTAATAAAATATGCTATTGCCGAAGCTGAAACAGGACTAGCCGTGACCTCAACGCTTAACCAGAGCCCACACAATTCTCTAAACAACACACATTCTGTCAAATGGGCTGAAATATGAGAAATATTGGGCATTTATTGATCCTAATCGTGTCACTCTCCTGCAGTATTTTTCTTCGAGCAATAATACGAATAACTCGAGAATCCGGTGCTCGCCAACACAGGAATGATATCATCTTTAGAGTAAACTTGAGTCCCCGACGCGGGCCACTTGAAATCCGCTGCTAAGACAAGTGTTTTGCTTTCATTGAGGACAAGTGGCTGGGCGATCCTTATGTGGTTAGCTGACGGTAACACCGCTAATATGGCGTCAAATTGCCCCAAACAGTCACAGCTGGGATACCCAGCTTTGTTTTATGAGAGCCGACACAGAACTCGTCAGACGGATTGTAGTGATTTGCAAACAGGATTAGGCATTTTAGAGCATGGTACTCGCAGTTAGGGTCGAATGTCAAAATCTTGTGAATATTAAACGTCATAATGGGTGATCTGGCTTGGGTTCCAGCTCAAAACTATTTCCTCTACCATTCATCCACTTCATTTTCTTGTTTAAATGCGACTTGCTTTACTTTTCACATTCATTCCACATTGCAAAGTTTTAGCAGACTTCTGAAATCACGAATAGTTTGTTTATCAGCAAATATAAGTGGACACCTAGTATGAAATAAAATGAACACTTTGTAGTTCATTCATCCACTAAATTTCTGAAAATGTCTTGAAAATGTTTCTGTTGAAAACGCATCAATTTCGATTCAGTATTAAACATTTGCAAAATAAAATTAATGTTTTATCGTTTAGAGGAGATGGCTGAAGACCTTAAATTTACATGCAGTAATAAACCCAACAAAAATCAATAGTACAGTTTCTAATTTATGGAACCCGCGAATATGATCCAGTTGGCAAGTCTAGACATCAAACATGAATGTCGATGGGTTAATGCAACAAGGTGCTAAGTGCAGTTTTAGTTACCGGACCCCGCTGGCGTTATTGTTACTAATATGATTTAAATATGTCATTTTGATGAGTAAAATAATGTATTGTGCAGTTAATAAGTAACCTATCTAACACGGCTTATATTGTTACAATCTGATATACATGTATATGTGTTTTACATCGTGTCGAATTTTAAGGTCAATCTTCTCGAAAGTAAAAAAAGTGCAGTTAACACTTTGTTGCATTAGCCCAACGATGTAACGGCTGTTTGGACTTACCTCCATCTCTCAGATACCCGGGTTTTCCTGGCGTCACGGGTAGTTTCGCGGCAAATGATGTATCCATCATAACATTCGAAAACACAATTTGAAAATATAGATTTTGTAATACAGCTAGATATTAAGCCAATCTTTCAGTTAGGGAGCAACCGTTTAACTTCCGAGGACGGATGTATTGCCCAAAACATTAATCATGCTTCTAATCTATTGAAAATAAATATCGAGCCATTTCTGTTATTAAAATTTTTTTTTACTTCAATACACGACAGTGTCAATACACAAGCTGTGAGTAATCTTAGAAACTGAAATCTGCGTGCGTGTCTGTGAACACAGTGAATACTGAGTTGTTTTGAATGTTTCTTGTCTTAAGGCTGCCGGTGTCATATATAGTTTTGACCCATGGAAAAGTGACCCACGGGTCAGCATTCTTACAACATTACATAAGTGTCACAGAGATTACACAAACGCCGATATCATGATAATTATAGCCAAGTAACAAATAAATGCCGAATGGGTTAAGACACACATGAACACGGTGTCATACCTTTTCGTCGAATTTTTAAAACCAGAATAGGACATTTTTTCGACGAAATGAAATAGTCTTGACTGTGTATTGGGTCAGGTAATTAGCCAGTCTGAAGTTAGAACAAACCAAAAACAAATATGGGGGATGATAGGAACAACTGTTTTATTTCAACAGACAAGGATAATAAGTTTTCTTCTTTCTCTGTAGAGCGGTGTCCTGATACTGGCGGTCGGGATGTGGCCTAGGATGCGTTAGCCATTAAAATTTGCGACTTAGGCAGTGAGAGAGAGGGGTAAATGCTTAACCTGCACACTCCAGATATACTGATTTGGAGCAGGGGGATATGTTGCCTATACTAAAGGGAGGGGGAAGAGTGTTAGTATTTTGGCCTTAATTGAAAGAAGAGAGTTGGGAAGGAGGTTTGTGTTTGTTAGTGAATGCAGGTGTTATTGCAGGGTAAGAGAGAAAGGAGAAGTAGTATTTGTTGTTGATTATTTAGGACTAATTATTTTTTGTTTATTATATAGATTGTGTTTTGCTTTATTTTATTTTATTATTTTTCAATATTTTGTTTCAAAATAATAATGAATTGGGATTTACCTAGGTGTTAGCAGTTAACTGTGGCAGTGGTGAACTGTTTGCCTTATATACATGAAGTAGTAATAATTAATTAAGACAACAAATTTGAGAAGAGGATTTTCGTAAACAATCCAATCAGACAAACGTTTTGTCGACTAAATGACATACTTTTTTTCGCCGAATTCGACGTATGAGTATGTAACCATGAACACTAACGTCAGTTTGCACAAAACCTTACAACCAAACAAGGTATACCCTTATCTATAATCATTGTGCTGAAGTTACTATACGGTAATGGCTAATAGACTGCATGAAAAACTAAATTTATGTTTAATATCATATAGAACATATATGACAGAATCCAGTGACAAAACCTTTCAGTTAAAGTTAACCTCTTTATGACATGTTCTATGTGGGTCACTTTTCCATTGGGAGAGTCGCTTTTCTATTATAGAAATATGACCCGCGGCTCGCTTTTCCACGCGTCAATATTCCAACTGACACGAGCAATCCATTGTTCAAAAATATATATATTGGAAACGCTATTCAAATTAACATCAAACATAATATTATCATTTTGTTTAATAGAAATAAACAATAATCAAGCTCGACGAAAACAGATACACAAATAATTGGAAAAAGATAAATGGATGCTCCCTTGCGAGAATCTATAGCGATATAAGGCTGTTAAACGTGTTGACAAATTTTGGCCTGGCCATATAAACTCCTTTCGAGAATCTATAGCGATATAAGGCCGTTAAACGTGTTGACAATATTTGGCCTGGTCATGTAAACTTCATAAATTCATTATTTAATTTAACAGTGCCAGCATACAACGCTTGGACTAATAAACTGAATTTCACATTAGGGAACGAACATTTGATTTTAGGGGTTGGGGGTGCTGGAAGATTATTTTCTATCTCATGACATGAAAGCTTTCAAATGGTCGCTTTCTTAGTTTAAATCAGAATCCTACTGGTTTATGTTGAGCCTTATTGTCAAGCTGGATTCAGAACTTACCCATTAAATCGCATTATATTTATCTTGAAGTTGTTTTCAGCAATCTGTCATGGGAAATATAATCATTGGTAGCGAGTACATAAACACTTTGCCCAAAAATACATATTACATTTAATGCAAGATATTAGTCAAGTCTGGAGAATATATTTTTTAACATATGAACATCATCAACTTGGATTGTTTCCTTCAGAGTTATTCTTGAGAGAACTTGTGTAGTATTCACCAATAGGATGAAATACTGTAGTAGCAGAGAAGGATCCTGGCTTTCTGACAGGAGTGGGTCCAGGCTGCCAAATTCCAGTCTCAGTGGGGGTTGAGGAGCCTTTTGTCGTTACCTATATGTGACTTTCAAGGGAGTGGGTCCAAATTTCAATCGGGGGGGGGGGGCTATTTTTATACATGCATGACCATAAATGGCTTTTAAAAATGGTGTTTGGAATCCAGGTCCTCCTCCTCTGGTTGTATCTGCCTATGCAACACCATGAACTCTTTGTTCTGATCCACAGAATCGTCTAGTTGGAGATACAAAATGAAGCTTCTATGTTCAAACTGCATGTGACATTGCAATAATTATTATTGCATGGCGGTATTCCCTGTACAAAATACGAAGAGGTTAGTATTTACATATATATTTTACAGAAAATCCTCCACCAAAAGGTACAGTGTGCCTTTTAAATTTGAACGTGTCAGTCGAACCGGGTTGCAGGACCCAAGAGTAGTTCCAGCTAACACTACCTTGAAGGTAACCCCTATCTTCTTCCATCGTTTGCCCATGCAGGTGGCTTTTTGGAGATAATTACAGCGCAAATCTCCCTAATCTTGCTTTAATGGATAAACAAGCCGTGTTTCTTAGCACTGTCATTTAAAAAGTAGAACGTTGTTCAAAAACAGGCATCCCTCTTTCCTCAAGTTCCTTCAAACATTAAACACCAACCTGTAGCGTTTTTATTGTATGCATGTGACTTGGATTGTCCGCGCCTCCAACAGGTGCGGTGGCCAAGGGTTGTCGTCCAACGTGCAGGACAGCGTTTTTAACACGGCAAATCCCATGTCATTTCCTAGTGCTCTCTTACAAAACCCTAAGTTGCCCGAAATGCCGATAAGCTAGGATAGCAGCGAATTTTCCTAGTGGTAGAACAATCCCTGAGCAAATTTGCCTTTCTCATTGTCCAACTTAGCATTGTTTTGCGATCTTTTAACTGTAAATTTGCACATATTACTTCTTGACTGAGCGCATGGTTGCCACGGTGGGCTACTCCTCACGAAAGAGGGATTTGCCAGAATTTGCAAAGCTTACGGCATGGTGATTTTCTAAGTACGAGGAGCATTGGCGTTCAGACTATCTATCAAACAACTTCGAAGTCGGGCGCTGTTAGGGGAATTGAGTCATTTCATACAGATTACGCCGTAGAAATCCTTGTATGGCACATTTAGTTACTGTGGAAGGTGCAACCGGCCCTCGGGAAATGGCTACAGTCAACAAACACTGTTTGCCTGCCAGTGAGCCTATTGTTTTCTTCTCGTGTCGACCAGCGATGCTTTCAGTCTCTGACCAACCCCTGGCGCCATGAAAACATGAATTAATATTTGGTTTTGTTTGTGACACCTCGAAGGAAACCTTTCGCACCATTTAAGAGTCATGCTTTGGGCGAGCTCACGGGGGTGACCAGGCCCTTGTGGTGATAGTTGAGGGACGGGGGAGGGAGAACACTGATTGGAACAGGGATGGGTGTTCACTCAGTGCGGAGATTATCATAGCGACCCGGATGACAATTTTACAAGAGGTTCTGTTTAACCCCGCACGCTCTCTGTCTCCCTCACTCTCTGTCTGTCTCTCTCTCTCTCTCTCTATCTCTATCTCTCTTTACAAGAGGTTCTGTTTAACCCCCGCGCGCTCTCTGTCTCTCTCTCCCTCTTTTGTTCAGATTTGAATTTAATGCATTTTAAAAAGAGACTGTATTTTTTATTTATCTATTTATTTATTTCATAATTTTATGTTATTGAATAATCTGTATACGCATGTTGTTCATGTAGAACTCCAGAAATATATTGCATATCACAGATAATATCAGGTCGAATTATCACTATGTCACAACGTATCTTGCAGAAATGAGGACAAAATATGCTTAACCTACTGTTACTACTGTTATACTCGATACCACGACGAACGGTAATATTTGTTAGCATGAACTTTTGACAGAAATTCTGTACCGAGAAGTGTTTATTCATCTGGCGAATCATAAACTGTCATTTGTGTTAACAGATTATTTATATTTAGTCATGATAATATATAAATTGTTACTGAATTATAATTATTATTATTATTATTAATAATAATAATAACAATACTATTGATACTAATAACAATTACAGCAATAATGTTAATAATTATAATAATATTAATAATAATCACAACAATAATATTAATAATCATCAAAATAATAATAATAAATTGACCAACATCTTGTGTCTATCCTTGCTTGCTCAGATACTGAGAGAGTTCAGTCTGTCTTGGAAAATAACTTCTCAAGATTGTCTGGAATAAGCTCTTCTACAGCTTCTGGACTGAATAAGCTTGATTTTTCTGTCCATGACAAATGCAATCGTTTTGCTCTTGTGATTGTGTTGTCTGTCCCTCTTGTCAGTAATGTTGGAAAGACGATCGGGGAACAGTTTTGCAAGTATGCTGACCTCGCTTTTGCCTGCACACCAGTACACACCTGTTCGGCTTCCATTGTCCTCGGTGCCCTTGGGTTGGTTCCTTCTGATAATCAGATCAGGAACGTCCGGGCTTTTCCCCACAGATACCACAACTTTTCTGTCAGTCTGTCTGTCACAGATGGCTGCTGTGATGAGAAGTCTCTATACGTTGCGCAATGTTCTTGGTGGGTTCGAATAGGCAGCGTTTCATGGGAGCCAGTCCCATTCCCTATCAGGATTGCGTGTAGAGGGGGCAAGGGTATCTGAGCTGATGATGATCCCTCGGGGAGTGACTGTACCAAGACCACCCGACCCTTCTCTGCTGAATATCTTATTTTATTAATCTGTAAATAAAAATAATAATAGTAATAAGAAGAAGAATGCAATCATATGATGGGGGGGGGGGACTCGAAAACTTTGAAAATAGGATGTCTGGAGACAATGTTGGAGAAAAATAATAGATTACATGAGGCAAGTGTAACATATGGTTTTGAGGGTTTTTTTAACTGCAGTGTTAGCATATTATTAATCAAACGTACCCTGCATACATATATTACAAAATTAAATAGTTTGTCGGCATTTATCTAAGCATATAGTTTGTCTCATGCCACCTCCCCCTCCCCATACAAAATCAAATGATCGCTCCCTGATAACAAATATACCTTGGATTGTGTTTTGAATATTACAAGTGTGTGCTGCTGTATCTTCAGTGACAACATATTATTTACTATACGTACTTGCTTTGCATAACGATTACTCTCCGGAACAATGTGCCATTTTTTCACGTTGAACAGTCTGTGAAATCCCTGGGCGTCCGTAATCGGACTTTGTCTGGACTCTTCACACGAGTGAGAAAGAACAACCGATTACCAAGACTTGTCAAACATTTCTTATATGGATGTGTGTCAACGGTGTTTTTTTCGAATATGAAGTAACTCCTTTAACAATAATTATCCTCCAAACAGCTCCCCTCTTCCTTAAAGAAGTAGAACATTGTGTTTATATTTACATGTAAATAAACATCAACTACTTGTTGGATAAAAGCCACATTAATTATATGGATATTTAGCTGATGTTGCAGAGAACTAAAATTGAAAAAAAATGGATAAACAGATCTCTTACCAAGTGTTCACAAAGATGTGTTTGTAGTTTGTCCTGTTTATTACTCTGCCCGATAGGTGGTCAATGTCTAAATTCAAAGATATTGTTTTGTTTCAACGGAAAACGTATTTCAGTGTCATTTCCAAACTTAATGTCATACGTATAAATACGTCATGGAAATGCAAATCTGTGTTAACATAATGTCACCCTAGAGACAGATAACCTGTATAGTTTCATGCGCTTCATTCTTTATAGAAAGACATGAGGTGGTGTCTTTTACGCTGTGTACGCATGTATTTCCTTAATACACAACCGTCTTATTATAAGCAGTATATCATTTGCACAAAGCTGAACAGCGCATATTAAAATAATAACAATGCTTCTTGTTTTGAAAATGGACATTTGAGTAATATGATATTTAAGTGACGCTAAAATTCGTGATAACGACGCGGAATTGTCCTCATTGATCTTAAATACAATTCATGGAGATCATATCGACACCAGGACGCAAATATAAAGAGAGAGAAAATCGGATCACAAGTACGCTCTCACTGTTGCCTTATCAATCCTCTTGTTTTATCGTTCTTGAATCAGATTGAGATTGGATAAACTGTTTGATTGAACAGTTTACAAAGTGTTTCGCTGCTAAGCACTTCAGTTGGCGACACGAGCCGTTTTGAAAAGAGCTTTGAACAACTATTGAAATACCTCCTTGAATCTCTGTTTCTTTTTAATACCGTAATAAGTGCAACAATTATCCCAGAAAAGCATCTGTGCTTATCGTCCAATCACTACCAACGTTTCTATTTGCTGATGATAATTCGGTTCTGTTTTAGCAAATATTTTGCAATATTAATATACTTACCGAACGTGAAGGACTTAATGGCATATGAACAAACCTGTCAGCCCCAGCTAATCCTCCGCTTAACATAACAACCCAGCGTCTATCTACCCACTTAAGAAAGCTTAAATGTCTGGTTCTCGAAGCATAGACGTAATTTGGGGAGGAAAACGTTCACATGTTTACCTTTAAAAAGTGTTTCAAAAATCAACACAAGTAACCTAAGGTTAGTTCCTCTCACGCACCTTTTGCCACTGTCACGCGGCCAGTATACAGGTTTTAGCCAAAGTTTATGTAGTATTTGTACCACCTTAACGTCCCATGGGGTATACTTGAGACAGGAATCACGTGGAGGACGCTGTTAGGAGTCTCGCTAATATTTCTGACTGTTGTTCGCCAGGGAGACGTACTATGAGGTCTCCTGTTATGTGCATCTGCATAAACCTACGGTGATCTCTGTTATAGTTCATCTGACTCCGTACGTACACGGTGAGTAATACGTAATAATGAGATAGTTGGTCTGACCTTTGCTCTGTATCGTTCTGTTATACAGTTAAGATTGTGATGTTGGGTATAATAATAGCTCATAAGTTTGAAATGGTGTTGGGTATACTAATAGCTGATAATTTTGACATCACGGTTTACCTCAATAAATTGTTTATAAAAAAAATGTTATCTTTACTGATGCGGGTGTTTGATTAAACATTTTACCAAAGTACATGTATCTATGAAAACTTTGATAGTTAAGTACTCAGTATTCAGACATGTACGATTCTGGGTTTTTTTAATTTTATTTGCGATGGGAGAGTCCATTTTTGTTTTAGAGTGTAACGCATTTGAATGTGTCTCTAACATATATATCTCTGAACTAAGGATATCTTGCAGGCTGAGGCTTGAGGTAATGTTTGAGGTAATTATGTGCTGATAGCAATGAGATGTTTTAGATTAAAAGTAGCTGAAGAACGTTGTGATAGTTCGTGAGATAACTGAGACTGTCTTAAAACACGAGATATTTTAATAGGATTTGCATTTGATATTGAATGAATTATGCACTTATATTATGTCATGTAATAAACACTTTCATTGTAAAGTAATATAGCTAGAACAGCCATCAATAAAACATATAAGAATATTTTGCTAACTTATCTTTTTCACAAAGAAAAATATTTTAATTTTTTCCAAAATGCTGATTAACCATAAGCAAACTTTGGATTATAAAAATAATGACGCAGTATTTATTTCAATATTAATACCATATTGACGACAGTTTTCAAAGCACAGTAGGGTTCTGCATATTCAAAAGCACTGCCTACTGAGTCGGAAATGTTTGAAATAATCCACTGCAGTGCATCCAAACGCTGACATAATGCATTTAGATTGTTTTGCGGTTATCAGAACCACCAGAGAGTAAGGAGTAACCTGAAAAAGAAATGATACTTATATATTAATTCGTATTAGAAAAATAATGTGAATTATTTCTCACTATTTTTTAATCATGGTAATTTGAATTATTGCCATAACGAAACGAGAGGTACAAAACTGAATATTATTTTAGAATTAACTGAAATAAAGTTAAGAGTTATTTTGGAAAAGTTTACGTTTTAGCGCAAGCAGATCAGATACACAATTGAACAGAAACAGAATTGAACACAGCAAGGTGGGTGGTTTCGGTGTTTTCGAAATTTGTCTGTGAAAAATCACGAATTACCTGCAAATGTACAAGTGATGTTTTGTACTAGATTCTAACCTGTGTTCAGAAGGGTATGGTTTAATTAAACGGCCTGGCGCCTGACTTGCAGTGCGATCTGTCTGGGAGGAGAAAGGGGAGGGGACGTATATGACTCACACGATTTAATTAGTGCTAGCCTATTGAAAGACGTGTTACGGGTTCAACTCTCGTTTGTCTTCTCTTGTACTTCATAGCATTACCAGGAATCTGTGAAAACATGGTCATGCACGCCCGTTTAGAAGAAGTCAAATATTGTATTGAAACCCGAGCCCGGGTTTGCTGGTCTGTGAGGGTGCTGTCTTAACCTCATCCCACTTCAGGCCAGGTGTGGGTAACCCTGTTTGTTGCTAGAGACAGTGTGTCTAAAAGTAACCATGAATCGCCTCTTTTACAAGTTTACTGTCTGATTGATGAAAGCTTTTCATTTGCTGGTCGTTTAGCGCACGGTGTCTGGCTCTTAGATTAAACATTACAAGCATACAATGATCCAGTCGTGTCTAAACCGTGGATCTAAGGCGCCAGATGACACTCTCTTGTCCAAACACTTGTACAATACATTGGCAAGTGCAAAACTTTTAATAACATTTTCCCTACATATCAAATGTCCGAAATGCGAAGAAAGCTGCTCATCTCGCGTTGGTACTATAGAATTATCTTGGGGTTACAAGTACAGTTTGTTTCTGTATCAACGCTGACATGTCCTCCTATTCGCGACATCATTAGACAAGGTCAACATTATGCTAGTATTGGTATCATAAATCCGTGTTTGGATAACTAAAACATCCCCTGGTTGTACGAATGACAAACGGAGCAAATCTATTGAATATTCTCACTTTTCAAAAATCACATTACATTTGCTAGCTTGTTATAACTTCATAACAAGTTCTTTTTTTTCAAAGTGAAATTCCCTTTTGAGATGAAAAGGACGTGCCGGCATGACTTACATCACAAAGAGAATTTTACAGACCTGGCCGCCATTTCCTGTTGATCACTAAATTTTACTAGAAGTTTGCACACATAAAATAATTTGATCATACATAAATATTTGTAACACTATACAATCTATTATGAAGGGTCATGTACTTTAGCCACAATATACTAATAATGACAGCCGAAAACTTGAAAATTAAATACGATAAACTAAGGTAAAACATACTTAGGAAAATACTGAAATGTACTCCCTTAACGTATGGTTTTCTTTGTAAATAAAATACAATTATGACTGTACAAGTCATAATTTTTTTGAGTTAAAATAAAACCACATGCATTTGTAAGTTTGGAGGTGGTCCTGCTGCAGCATTTTTTGTAAGCAGTAATACAGTAGCAAAGTAACTTTTTGTATATGTTTAAGTTTCGAGCAGTTGGTGCTTTAAAGACAAGGGAGGCTGAACTGTGTGGTTCAGAAGTCTCTTTATAAGCTATAATCGTAGTAACTACTGCAAAAGGCCATTATATAGTTACGTCCCGTAACACAAACCCTAACTAACTGCTCTGTGTTAAATATATTACCACATCGAGTCCTATTTCTTCCATCAGTCAACCTGATTTAATCCATGTCTGAAAAGACAGAGTGTTTTACCGAGTCTTGCATTAATGCATTTTAGGACATGAATCTCGGGATAACGTTTTCATTTATTGCATGATTTTCAACACTATAAAAATCGTTCGACAACACCGACATTCGACAGAAATGATGCCAAGATTTTGAAATACGACAAATAAAAAACAAACGTATGTTGCAAAGGTAATAAATGAGTATTCAAGAGAGCGTTGTTCTAGTATGATGTAGCCAAATGTTAGTCTATTAAAGCAAAGACTTTTAAAAGTCACACATCGGCTTTGAAAAGACATTGAATATTTTTTATTTGTTTCATCTTTCGGGCGTCAGCAAAATTGAATCCTGTACTCTTAGATTTAAAAATTATACGACTACTACTACTAATACTAATAATACTAATAATGATGATAATGATGTTTTGAATACAGCCATACCTTTTCTAATATTTCGACAGGTGTAGTAAGTAAATGTTATTATGGGTGACATCATCACAGCGCAACGACTCATTGTATAAAGGAGACAATCCCTCAATTAAATTCGATTGGGCAACATTGCAAATAAACCAGATACCGAAGTGGTTGAGTGTAATCTTTGTTGTACATTTGATTTAACCTGCTAAAGAGTGTTACTTTATGCCACAAGTCTAGCGACCGAAGCAACATTTAATGAAAGGGTATTTGGTGCATAAATCCAATTATTTATTTATACAAAAGGTGCTCTCTGGACGACCATTTTTGGAATATACTAAGTCGTCTGGATTGCAGTTTAATTCATGTCGCACGTCTTTAATCCGAAAGATATTAAAAAACCTGGTCGCCTATGTTTGCCACCCAACGAACGGATGGTCTGAATAATGGAAAGAGCAACGGCTCCACTTACACTTTTTCTTTTGATAATGTCACAACAATAACCATATAATGATTTGATGAAACTCAAGAAACCTTCAAAGTAATCTGTGCCACATGATACTACAAGACAGAGGTTGTTCAGAGAAAAGTCCTAACTCTTAATCGGCCACTATCGACTCTAGTCTCATCCGATGAGCAGTGCTTGCTCAGAGAGAGAAGATGTGCCAAGTTTCTCTGTAATGGTCTCATTTCTCACGAACGCCTCCAGCTTAGGGGCTTTCAGTGTACATGCACAAGGGGACACCCGATAGGCTCTGAGCCCCGGTCCTGGAATAATGCGGCGGTGGGTGTGGTTCTGTACCCGCTCTCACTGTGTCTTAAGAGGTGTACATCCACAACCAAAGACCCACAAGCCACGGCCAACAAAAGGGAAACATTAGACGAGCAAATGTAATCAATCAACGCGGAATAGAGGCACGTAAGGAAATTTGTCAAAACGCGTCGTGAATCAAACAAGAGACTGGCAGCTCCGGGTATAGCTCGGGTAGCATTAGCCGTGTCGCTTGTACGAATGTAAGGTTGATATTAACACCTTTGCCAAATAGATTACACCACTGAAATGCTTCCTAAGTCCTGTTAAACGCTATTCTGTTCACTCACGTTCGTCCGTTACACATAATGCTTTTAAGGGGTTAGTAATAAGAGACAGTCCTCATACAAGTTCTAAAGCTGTTGAAAAAACTCATGCTTTGATAGTGAAAATCAACCCCGGTTTGGCCTAGCCCAATTAGAGGTATTAAATCTACACCCTTTCAAATGTCAGTGCCGATTTGATGGTGTACTAAAAGGGTTTTGGTAGTGTTATTTGCCTAGTCCTTCTCTATTTTGACCACATTGCCACGAAAACAGGTCCTTATTTACTCTATCTAATCTAAGAGATTCAAACTTCATGGAATCGATATTCATCTAAGGTTTACTGATGTTCTCTGTTGATTTTATCATAATAGAGCAATATTCTTTCTTCCTTGCTGGGTTCATTTAGTGCTGGCAATATCGCGGCTTGGTAGAGTAAACGCCATGACCACGGTTCGTGATATATGATCATCTAGAACGTATTAACTCACGGTCAAGCAACGCTTCTTTGCATCAAATTGTGCAGCGTTCTCAGCAGCATGTATTTCAACCTGACCAGTCACAATGACCACAACTACGCAGGGAATGTGACGAGTATACCAGACCAGCTAGGACGCCACTGACAAAAAATTGATACATGAGAACAAACGTATTGTTGTGCCCATTTAATAAATAAAATAAGGCAAACAAGGTAAATATTAAGTAATATTCTTGGCCAAGGTTATGCTCTTTTCCGTTGACAGTATTTAAACAATGGTTACAACACTGTTTATTAAGCTCGGAGGGGAGTTAAACATGTTTCTGTGTACTTAAACTAAACTTCTGATGTTACAAAAGTGTTTTTCGTGCCACCAAATGGTACAATTCATCTCCCACTGTTCAATCCTTGTGTATTCAAGGAGATCAAACATATTAATGCTGTTTCACCTACCGTTGACTTCTTACATCACTAAGTAGCTTACCTGTTCACGTGATGAAGAGATATTGTTTACTGTTGTTCTACTGCAGTATTGTGTGCAGCATTGCAACGTGAGCTCCACAGGACTGCCCCGCTCAGCAAATTGTTGACCATTTGATTTAGGTTAGACATGAGGATTTAACTAGCCGAAATCTCTTACTAATACCATGTCATTCAATGTCAATCTCATTGAGTTGGAGCCTATGGTCTCCTCTAATCGTATCATTGTTTCAGGGCTTCCATTTCAATCCCTTATTGGCCTTCTGAATTTGGTGCATCTGACACGCTCACCAAAGTTTCCTAATCAAAGTCTGGGCTCCCTGGCCCATGTTCGCGACTACTAAGCTAGAGTTGCGCGTGTACGGGACAATAGCATTGATTATTATTATCTCCCCCTTGGTCTCTAGTGGCATGTTGCAAACATTCTAAGCCCTGTTAAATCTGGCTCTGAAGCTGTTGTGAGTTAGGGACAGCATGCTCAGCCAGTAAGCGACACTGTCTTGTTGCTACCAAAGTCAATCGCGGTGTGACGAGTGTCGCCCAATTGTGGTACTCCGCGCAGAGGCTGTCACATGGTGTTTGGAGGAGGGTCTCGGCAGGGCGGACTTCTGTTTCCCTCTCTGTTATTATTTCAGTCAGTCTTGGAGTACCACGGGCTTGTCTCATGTCTCTTGTTGGTTTAGAAAATAGGTATGTTTTTTCTGATTTATTGCTGACTCGTCACAACAAAATTAGCAATCGAAATAATTTAAATAAAGATGCCAACTAAATTAAAGATACTAACTAGATTAATGGGTACATCTAAATGTTGTCGCTGACTAAGCAGTTTGGTTCTATTGACGTGCATACCATTGTATATTTCTGGCCTTGTTGCATTGCATTGCTTATAGAAAACTATTTAACGCAAGTGTTTGTCCCATACATGATGGGGAAACTCTATATGCGACGTTCAAAACAGCACAGTAAGCTCCTACAGTACACACTGTGTTTTGAGTTCCACGTTTCTTCTGTCACGAATGTACTCTAATGTTACTCTAGCTAACTTCATAGCTGTATATGTGTGAATATATGCATGACAGTATGTATGTATGCATGTATGCGCATGCATGCGTACGTGTATAATATGCATGCATGCGTATATGTCTACATATAAAGATAACCATTCATGCATTATAATTTTACTCTTTTCATGTATACTTGTATGTTGGTTCCTTTCAATGCTTTTGTCACTGCTTAACAAAAGTGAATTTATGAATAATACAAAACCCGTTTTACCAGACAGCTTTTAAACTATTCACCTTTAGGCAACATTTGAATATATTCATAACGTACCTCCGTTGAAAAATGGACTTAATTTTCGCTCTTTTTTCAGAAGCATGCAAGGGTATGGAGGATTCGGGATGCAGTTGCAGCCACCACCCCCAATGTTTGGCCTTCCTACGCATGCGCAGGGACTTCATCAGCCTCTGTACATTGGAGGCCAGTTTCCGGGTATGCATCCTCCAAATGTTCCGCCATCAGTGCACCCGATAAGTTTGGCAGAGAGGCTGGCGGGTAAGTCAGTCTGCTCCACTGGCAATTGCCGGCCGCCTCCTCCTCCTCCTCTCACTATCATCTCTCGGGATCCCTTAAGTCTTCCTGCTTTTTCGCTCTTCGGACAATATGCTTGTGTGCGCACATATTTAAATACTCATGCTATTATTACAGTCACTCCTATATGGACGTCTATACAATAGTCATGTTAGTAATTTTATGGCACTAATTGGTGAAACTTCATGAATTTTTTATCCTGTAGATTAGCATTAACCTGATATTGTTCTTCTGTATCTACAAAATCTGTTGGGCATCTAACAAACTGTTGTCTGTAGTTCGTCACTTTTCTGAATGCTTATGTCCTATTATATAGGGATGACAATAACAAATAGCATGAGTATATACGTATACTTATATAGGAGGTATGTTTGCAAATCCTTTTTTCAAAGACAATTTCATCATCATAAAAACTATTATTAAAAAGGGACAATTCTCTTTTATGAATATATTGTCATAATATTAACTTCCAAGTCATAAATACCATTCCCCGAAAATTCGGAATAACACCTAAATTCACATCTGTGCAAAGTAAACTGCACAGTGCAGTAATTATATTTAAAACGGGGATATTAGTCTTAGAGTAGCTCTTTCTCTGTTTCAGTCTCAATATGTACTTACTCATTTCTCATTTGTACCTTTTCTAACTGTAACATACGCGCTTGGCTTTACATGTTTGAAATATAATTGAATGATGTTGAAAAAATAACGCAGTATTGATATGAATCAAAATCTATTGTGTCATACATTATAGCTGATCCGTTTATTTAAAAGGTAGAAAAGTTTGCATTGAATGAAGCTTCGTCTCTGTAAAATAGGAACTATGTGCTGTTCAATTTTTTAATAAAGATGCCTATCGTTGGGGTCGGCTAGTCTTTACGAAATTGTTCGCTAAAATCAAAGAATGAAAACAGGGATTGCCTGAAGCAGACAGTCAAAACTGTCACCTGCATTATTCTTTTTGGGCCAATATATATTTACACAACTTCCATCTTACCAGTACATCTATCCACATACTCCTATTCAATACTTTAACAAAAAGAGGTATATTTTTGTAATAATCTAAGCGTTTAACAATGTGAAAGATGCAATATTTTTGTAAATATTGGATTTTGTTTCACTTTTAATTTGTTGGTACCTATTGTGGATTACTGTCAACACATGCATTCTAATGCATACAAAGATTGGCATAAATATGCAAGAAGATTAATATTGTTTGTATTTAACCTGAAATATTTATTAAATTCAACAGAAATATACTAGTATCAATTTTAAATCGACCGAACAACATACTACTCCCTTTGTACATGTAGCAACAAATGCGTCTTTATATACGTCATATATTGTATTTTACACTCTTCTTGTTCATCAAAAATGGTATTATAGAAACTTGCAAATGTGGAATAGATGTAAGTTTTGGTCATTATGTATAACGAATATTACTATCCTGCTCTGCTGCTGAAATCGGCATGATTTAAATGTATACCTCGAACGAATACCAGACAACCTGGATGCTGAAATCTGTGTTGACTTGTTGTATCATAAGCGGTACCTCATGAGGAGTATGATGAAGTCGTCTGACCTTACTTGTGTGGTGCACGGCTGATTTATCCACTAACATGCGCCTTAACAGATGGTCTGGTGTAGTCGGTAATATCTGAAATGTTCATTTGTGAAGGATGTGTCATCGCTTATACACGGATATATTTTTGTCACTTTCTATGTAGATGTACATGTATATTATTATTTTGGCAATTGACATGAGGCATCTGTGTTATCTTCATACAACGTATCTCTATCTTTCCTTAATTCGCACATGTTTGCACATTTCCCATTATTTTGCAGATATAATATTGGAGGCACGATATGGGGCCCACAGAAAACAGAGACGAAGTCGAACAGCCTTCACCAACCAACAGTTAGCGGCGCTGGAGAAAACATTCGCCAAGACACACTACCCGGATGTTGTAATGAGGGAGAGGTTAGCAATGATGACAAATCTCCCGGAAGCTAGAATCCAGGTAAAGACCCCACTGAAGAAACGATTGATCATAATGACGTTTTTTTTTCAAATGGGTGATAATTTTGCTAATCACATTTCAGTCGTAGAAAATATATGTACATCATATGATTAAATTTATACGACAATCCTTCATCATCATCATTATTATTATTATTATTATTAAATAAATACATTGGTGATATTATTATTATTATTATTATTATTATCAAATAAATAAATAAATAGATAACACTTAGGCCTTATGTGAGATGGATTAATAAATAACACTTAGGCGTTACATGAGATGGATTCATATATTCCTGTCTTATAAAAGGTTTTTGCTAACTAAATCTTAACACTATTACTTAAAGTAATTACAGTTAGCAATCACAATAGTTAATACGGCCTTACGAGACTTCAGACACAAAAATCAAAATCACTGGCGTAGCAAAGGCGAAAAAAACACCTTTCGGAATTGGCCTGTGCTGCATGAATTCCGGGCTAAAGATGAGAGTGTTGGTGTTCCACTTCTCTACCCACAAGACAGTGGTAAAGCTTGGTCGATCGCCTTGCGTCGTTGTTGACAGTGCACATTATGGTCGTGGGCATGCAGCCGTGGCTGTTGTTGTTGCAATCAATGGATGGTCAACATCATCTATCAGAATTCAAATATAACATGTAAAGACGGCAAGAGAGCATTGTTGGTGAAAGCAAAATCTCTGTTGACGGATTAATTAAGCTACGGTTCTTTCAATGTGATAGTTCTTGCAGTACAAGTAGCTCTCGTGTTATTTCTCTGTATTTTGCCAAAGCGGTGAGATTAAAACTGAAATATTTTAAGCCAATGTCTGTCATACTTAAAGCACGGATTGACTTTAAGATTCTCTGCCTCACATACAAAGCACTTAATGGACAATCTCCTTACTATATTAAA